>PVKP010005536.1:0-88891 GCA_004027715.1 Plecturocebus donacophilus | reverse complement strand
TGTCTCAAAAAAAAAAAAAAAATTACTGCTACAAATTTACATTGTTTGTTGATTTTGACAAATCTGATCCCATTTTTATTTTCTTACTTTGATCTTTCAATGAGCGAGAACAGAGAACTTTTTTCTTTGTCCGTAAATTATAATAGCTTTACTAGGGTATGTCATAAATTTCAGGAAATTTCAATTCAATTATTCCAGGGATCCAGTGGAGCTTTTAGTACGTAGATGCAAGTCTTTTAATTCAAGAAACTTTTGATTACAGTTTTTTTTTCTTCTAACTCAATTCTACTGAGAAAAAATGTATATACATTAATATTCAACTGTTTAAAACGAGAATTTGATGACTTTTGATAAATATACATGCTTTGTAACCAATGTAAACACTACCACATCAAGACATAGGACTTTTTTACAACTCAGGGAGATGTCTTTGCATATCATTTCAGTTAATATCTTTTCCCCGGCATCTATCTTACATCCATTGGCTAGCCCCAAGCAATCACTGATTTGATTTCTATTACTACAGATTAGATTTTTCTGGAATTTCATATAAATTATGAACATACTGTGTGTGATATCATATAGGGTTCATGTAGTGTACCCAGTTTATGTTTTATCTTGCTTCTCTTTCTTAGCATGGTTTTGGAATTTATCCATACTATGTGTCCTTAGTTTATAGCTTTTATTGACATGTAGTATTCCATTGTATGTATACACCACAAGTTTAAGAATTTAGCCATTGATAGATGCTCTTGTTGTTTTACATATTAGCTATTAGGAACAAGCCCTCTGTAAACAATTGTGTTTATGTTTTTGTTTCTCTTGGACAAATAAGAGAAGAATTGCTGGATCATGTGGTAAATGTGCATTTAATTTTATGAGAAACTGCCAAACTGCTTTGCAAAGCTCTGGAACCATTTTATATTACCACCAATACCCTACGAGTGTTTTGTGTACTCTACTTCTTTGCAACACTGTATATTCTTTTTTTATTTGTGTGTTTTTACTTTAGCCATTGTACTAGTTGTGTAGTGGTAGCTAATTGTCACTTTCATTTGGAAATTTGGATTTCCTTGATAATAAATGACATCAAACACATTTTTTTTCTTTTTTGAGACAGAGTTCCCCTCTGTCGCCCAGGCTGGAATGCAGTGGTGCGATCACAGCTCACTGCAACCTCTGCCTCCCAGGTTCAAACAATTCTCTGCCTCAGCCTCCCAAGTAGCTGGGATTACAGGTGCCCACTACCACGCCTGGCTAATTTATTTTTGTATTTTTAGTAGAGATGGGTTTCACCATCTTGGCCAGTCTGATCTTAAACTCCTGACCTCGTGATTCACCCACCTCAGCCTCCCAAAGTGCTGGGATTACAGGCATGAGCCACCACACCCGGCCTTGAACACTTTTTATGTGATTATTGATTATTCACATAGCTTCTTCTGTAAAGCTGCTGTTTAAATCTGTGGTCAGTTTCAGAAAACCTGTTTGTCTTAATATTACTAATCTGTAAAAGTTTTAAAATAATATTTTCTGAAAGCAACTTCTTTATCAGATATATGTATTGCGAATATTTTTATCCTCATCCATGATAGGCTGTCAACTTTCCTACGAGTAACTTTTGAAAGGCAGGCATTTTAAAATTTGATACAATTCACTTTACCAGTTTTTTATTTTATTTTTCTTGTTCTGTAGGTTATGTCTAAAGAATGTGAGTCTTACCTAACCTAAGTTCAAAAAGATTGTCTCCTATATTATGTTCTAAAATTTTTATAGTTTTAATTTTTACAATAGATCTATGCATTATTTTGAATTGATTTTTGTCTATGATGTGAAGTTCATTGAACGTTTTTACAGATGGATGTCCAGTTGTTTAAGCACTACTGGCTGAAAAGTTAATCCTTTCTCTCATGGAATTACTTTGGAGTCTTTATTAAAAATCAATTGCTCATAAATGTATGGGTCTACTTCTGGACTCTTTTCTGTTTCACTAATCTAAATATTTTTTCCTTAGGCTAAAATTCACTGTATTACTCTTGCTTTAATATGCCTGAAAATCAAGTAGTCTAAGTCTACCAATTAACTGTTCTTTCCTATCTAGTGAGTTATAGCTTTCTGTTATAGGATTTTTCAGCTATATAATAATAGCATTTTGTCAAAAAAGCTTTTGGGCCAGGTGCCATGTCTCACACCTGTAATCACAGCACTTTGGGAGGCCAAGGCAGGCGAATCATGAGGTCAGGAGTTTGAGATCTCCCTGGCCAACATGGTGAAACCCTGTCTCTAATAAAATATAAAAAATTAGCTGAGCGTAGTTGTGGGTGCCTGTAATACCAGCTACTTGGAAGGCTAAGCTTCCTGGGTTGCTTAAACGCAGGAAGCAGAAGTTGCAATGAGCCGAGATGGCACTACTACACTCCAGCCTGGATGACAGAGTGAGACACCATTTCAAAAAAACAACAAAAACCCTTTTATTTGTCTGACAGTCCTTATTTGTTGACTCACTTTTATCATTTTTCCTCTAATTCTTTAAATATTTATCTTTTAATTCTTTGAACATATTTGTAATATAAGATTCGAAGGCTTCATCTACTATATCCTACAACGGCTTCTGTTCAGAATGTTTTCATTGACTGCTCTTTTTCCACGGTATGAGTCATACTTACTTTTTTATTTTTATTTTTTTTCACATGCCTCATAATTTTTCATTGGTAAGTGAATATTGTAGATAATATAATATAGTAATTATGAATTCTGTTGTGATTTTCTGGGGAGTGTTGGCCTTTTATTCCAGTAGTTAATTTGCATGGACTCAAACTGAAAAGTTATCTCCCTCACAAAATGAAGAAGTTGATACTTCAGTTTTGTTCTTAGGATTTCCACCTAATGCTTGTAAGCTAGGTCCACTTAGTGGTTTTGTGTGTGTTGTCATAACCAGTCGTCAGCCAGGGAATTAGGCAAGCTCTAATCTTTGCCTCCTTAACTCAGTTTAGCCCATAGGACTCTGCTATCCCAAATGGGAGCAATTAGAAGGCTCACCTAATGTATTCTCTTTCCCTCATAGGTTACAGTGCCTTCGCTACCTGATCTCCGATGTTGGAAAACAATTCTTGTTTATATTTTCTTCAGTGTTGTTGAGGCAGGATTGTTAGTCTAGGCCTTGTTTATATAATTGTGGCCAAAAGTAGAACTCTGTGGATTACAGTTAATGTACAGGCTTTGTTATGTTGTTTAATAATCTTCTTCAGGGACTCCAGTTACTGTTTGGTTAGATCTTCTTTGCCTGTATACCATTTTAATCCCTTTGTTTCTGACTCTTATTTGTCCTTTATCTTTTTCATTTTTCATTAACCTGTTCCTATTTAATTCTCCTTATCAGTTTTCATTTAACTCTATTCTTGATTAATTATCTTTCACCTTAATTCTCTTGTATGTCTTTTTCTTTAACTTCTAGTAACTACAGTCAATATATTTCCTTTTTTGCTATTTTATTTATTTTCATTTTTAAATTTTGAATTCATTATGTAAGCATGATCTTGAAAAGGGTTTTTGTAGGATATTTTATTTAGCTTGAGTGTTGCACTATAATTTTTTTTCTACTTTAAGGTTGTTTTTTGAGGGAGATTTTAATCAGATACATTGTTTATCATTTTCTGCTTTTCTTATATACTATCTTTACATACAAATAGGCTAATTTTATTCTATCCTTTTGATAATCGTATTTGTATTTCAAAAGCATATTTTTTTCTGTTAGTTTCATAACATTACTTTGTAATGAATAACTTTTATGTCGGTAGTGATGGTGGGGGAAAAGAATTTATACATCTTGTTTTTTCTTTATCTGATGTTTTAATCAATAACTTGAATAAAGGTTTAAAAGGCGTTTGTTTCAGATTTTTAAATAAGACAACTCAGAAAAGGTACCAATAGTTTGATTATAGCAATAACATTCAAAAATAATCTTATGCGAATGGAAAAATGGATTAAAACCCACCAAACTAACTTAGCACAATGCATTTAGATAGCAAAATCAATGGCATGAATTTAAAATGTGAAGAACTTGGCTGTTAGAAATTCAAGTGTAAAAGATCTGATGTTTCCAGTTAACTGTGAGCACAATAAAAACCAACGATATGATACATCTGCGCAAAAAGTCTAATACAGTATTAAGTTTTGCTATTAGGCTATTGTGGGCTGAGCACATATGAAGGACATTTAAGTATGGATTTTGCTAGATACCCAAAGATTTTGAAGCCATGCCATTTAAAAAATCTTTGTGATTTGTTTATTTTGGTGGTAGATAGCTTATGATATCTGAGAAGGAATAAGTTAATTCAGTGGTAGCTTCTGAGTGTGAGTGTAGGACCAATTGCTGGAGATTATTATGATAATTGATGTATGCTTAGTATAAGCAAGTGTTGCTAAATTATTAAATTAACTCAATCACAATAAGCATGTTATGCAAATTCCAAAAGCTCCCATCACTGTAGGTTACTAAACATGGCTGCTTACAGTTAGTAGAGCACATGCCTGCTTAATGTGGGAGGTTGCACAAAGGTGGCTTCTAAGATCTTTTTCAATTTTAAAATTACTTAAGTTGATGAGACTACATATTTACATAAAATAGAGAATATAATTAAAAATGTGTTTGGAAGTCTATATATAACCCTATAAATGAAACTGGTAAGAAATTGCTAACTTCCTACTTCCCTTCTAGTTGCATAGGCAGCTATGGTGAGGCTTCTAGGCATTCAGAAAGTCATTCATAAAATCAATGGAAGCACATATTTCAGTTCAGCTTCAAACTGGAAGTTGCTTCACATGCAGAGGCCAATAGGGATAAATTGAATTCCCAAAAGGGATAAAACACCAGCTTTTCCCTCCAGAAGAACACATATCAGAACTTTCAGGAGCAATAATGTACAACAGTGTAGACCTAGCTAAAGGGGAGATGCCATATTTAGAATTGTAATTATTTGTAGAAGGAATTTTCAAAGTGTTTCTTTCTTTTTTTTTTTTTTTAGAAACAGGGTTTTGCTCTGCCACTCAGGCTGGCCAGCAGTGGCACAATCATAGTTCATGTCAACCTTCAACTCCTGGGCTCAAGGCAGCCTCTGTCTCAGCCTTCTGAGTATCTGGAACTATAGGTACATGCCACTACACCTAGCTAATTCATTTTGCTTTATTTTTTGTAGATATGAGATCTCACTTTTTGGCCAAGGCTGATCTCAAACTCCTGGCTTTAAGTGATCCCACTGCCTGGGTCTCCCAAACTTCTGGGATTACAGGTGAGTCATCATGCCTGGCCTAGAATGTTTATTTCTTTGAAACAGCAAGAGCTTCTTGGAATTTTAAAGATTATTAACAGATATAATTACAGTTATAAAATAAAGTTGCCAAAGGCTTATTGCTTTGCCTGAACTTTTAGAAAGTAGAGAGAAATGGAAAATGTTCTGCAATTGCCTGTCAAAAAGTCAAAAATTTGAGATTTTGCCCCACTTTTAGGCAGGTAAATAACCTCGCCACATATTCATGAATTCTGCCAAAGACACATGACCTCTGGGTTAGAGACGAAGAATAGTAAATTACTCACAGCACTAGCAGAAGCTAAAGAACCAGTCTTTTCTTGCACTAGAACTGTAATCCTCACTTCCCACCAGGTAAAGTGAAGAGGCCCAGGTGACACCTGTACATGTGATGGGTTGCATCACATAAGATAAAACCTTGAACATGGAAAACCTGAATCTTTTACACTGAGTACTAAGAAAACCTACTCTTTGCCCTGGAGGAAGACATTATCTCTATCTTCCAAGGATGTTTTGTTATAGAAATATTCTTGAAATATAGCTCAGAACAAAAGCAGTTAGTGCCTCTGTGGTAAGGCATGAGAATAAAAGAGACTTACAGAGATTTGTCTCCCAACACTGGAATCTCATAGCTGACTTTTTATTTATTTTCTTTAAATTCTGGGATACACATGCAGAACATGCAGGTTTGTTACATTGGTATACATGTTCCATGGTGGTTTGCCACACCTGCCAACCTGACATCTAGGTTTTAAGCCCAGCATGCATTAGGTATTTGTCCTAATGCTCTCCCTCCTGTTGTCCCCCAAACCCCCGACAGGCGCCATTGTGTGATGATCCCCTCCCTGTGTCCATGTGTTCTCATTGATCAACTCCCACTTATTAGTGAGAACATACAGTGTTTGGTTTTCTGTTCCTGTGTTAGTTTGTCTATAGATAATATTACAAAGCAACTATTCCACTGAAAATTAGAGACGGAAAAAGAAAGTGACCCAGGATGACAAAAAAAGAAAAAAGAAAGATCCTGGCCAAACAAAGAAACATATATTCTTAGCCTCATTTGGCAAGTATTGTTACTAATTTCTAGGAAGAAAGAATTAGGCCTTACAATCAGAATCATGTAGGTATTACTGTACCTCAGATTCCACTCCTCTCTTTTTCTCTTTTCTATACACACATACACTAATAAAGCCATCCTATTATGGATACTAACATATATTTAATTAACCCTTTTGTCTCCATTTGATTCCAACGTTCAAATGTTCCTTACATATTGTGGATTGTTCATTGTCTAAACAAGCTGAACCTCAGGTAACAATTACCAACAAGATTCTCATGCCAAGAATTGGCAGAACTAGTAAGAAAAACGTGATTTTTAAAATTTATTAATTACAATGACCACTTAAAAAGTTATATATATATATAATATATATATATATATATACACACACACACACACATAGATTAGATAGATGATAGATGATAGATAGATAGATATAGATAGATAGATAGATAGATCTAGATATCTGGGTATCTAGAAACCTAGATAGATAAACAGAAGTAAAGAAAATTCTGGATGCCTTCTTACAAAATTCTGTTTGAGTACTTGAGGGGTAGGTCTTATAAACCTACTTTTGAAATAAGCAACCTAAGTGACTTTTATGCAGCTGCATTTGAACAACAGTTTGAGAGCTAGTGCTGTAGACAGCATCACCTTATCAAGTCTTAGTGCTGCATATTTCCAAGGCACATTAAAATGGCAAAGTGCATTTTGAAGGAAAGGGCGTTGATGCATTATTATTGGAAACCACTTTTTCAACATTAGGAAACTCTGTCTGAATTTATTACTTTGTGAGTTTTACCCTAACGACACTGGAAGTGGGGTAACAGAGAAGTAAAATTGGAAAGAGGATCCAGAAGACTTTCAATTGAGCTTTTGTTTAATGATAATAGTGTTCCTATAGTGAAGTTCACCATCATCAGTACAGAGTTATTGACATAATGTAAGTTATTTGACATAGGTAATGTTTTCATTTCATATCTGAAATCATCTTTGGTAAGTTAGAAGACATTTTTTTTCCAATATTTACTTTGCCTAATCACTGATCAGTTTGTACAAATCGCAATCAAATATGTGATACAAATTCATCCTTCGTTTTGAAATCTGAAATTAGACTAATGTGTTGACTGATGTTATTCCCTTTCTACCTGAAGAGCTCAGAGCTCTCGACTGGAGAATTGTAGTGATGCAAATGATGTTTTGTTAGTAACGTTTCCATATAAAATGTCGTGGCTGTAGGTCTAGAGTTCTAACAGTTTGCAAAATCAACAACAAGAATACATTTTAGGCAGTGAGATTAGAGCCTTTTGAACTCTTCTTTAAAATTCTCACTTTTATGCCCCATTAAAGAGAATAATCATCTTGATTTTCTCAAAAGTAGTGCTGCAGTCTTTGCTGCAGTTTCTGCTCTCTAGCAAGAAATGGAATGGAAAAAGGTACATGAAAAATTTATTGCAGTTTTTCCTGGTAGATATTTTATATTTGAAAGTAAAATGATTAGGAAAGTGGGTTTCTGATTTTACCCAAAGAGGATCAGTTATGCTGAATGCGTAGAGGGAGATACTTATAAAAATAATTTAATTTACATTTTTTGTCTTAACATTTTGTTTTCAAAAGTTTCAAACATGAAGAAATGTGTGTTCAATGAATACCCATATATCCACCACACAGGTTCCATAATTAACTTTACCATATTTGCTCTCCCACATAACTATTCATCTAGGTGTCCCATTGTTTATCCACAAATCTGTCTAAATGAATTAAAGCATCTTCAAGTGGGTTGTACACAGTAAACAAATATTAAATTCTAGTTAATGATATGCATGCTGAAACATTTTAGCTACCTACAAATACTTAAGCATGTATATCATTAACTAGTGCTCCATATTTATTTTTAGTTGTTCAGGTAAAAATTTTACATAATGGAATATACAAATTTTTAGCATACCATTCCATGGATGTGACAACTGCATACAACTCTGGAAACCAAATTCCTTTCCAGATATAGAACATTTCCATTACTCTGAAATGTTTCTTCATGCCTTTTCCTTATCAATACCTAAACTGGTGCAACCACCGATGTGATTTTTTTCCACCATAGATTCGATTTTCTGTTCTAGAACTTTATATAAATGAAATCACACCTTCTGTGCTCTCTTATGAAAGGCATCTTTCTTTCAGCTTAATATATTGGAGGTTAATCTGTGGTTTTTTAATCTAGTGATTGTGGGTGGAATTTATATTTAGATTGGTGAAATTTGGGGAAGCAGATTACCCTTCTTAATGTGAGTAGACCTCATCCAGTCAGGTGAAGATCTGAATTGAGCTAAAGAATGGTCTTTTGAGCAACAGAATTTTCCAACATGCTGTCTTCAGAGTTCATCTTTATCATCAGCTCTTCTGGGTTTCCAGCCTGTTAGTCCACACCACAGATTTGGACTCTGCAGCCCCTAATTCCTTAAAATAGAGCTTTATAAATATACAAAAGCTTTTTGTTCTGTTTCTCTGAATAACTCAGATAAATACATCTATAAATGGAATTACTGGATTTTATTTATGTTTTATATGCTATAAATGCATATGATTTTAAAAATCAACAGGTACAAAGTGTGTTCAGTGAAAAAGAAGTCTATCACCCTAAACCTCATTGGTGCCCTAGGGTACCCTTCATAGACAACTACTTTGTTTATTTTTATCTGTTTACGTCATTCTGATGGAATATTAATCTTTCCTCCCAATCTTCCAAGATAACTATAGATTTTATATACTTTTCATTCTCATGTTACAAAAAAATCTTACTCTAAATGAGCAGAGTCGAATTATAAATTATTAACAGGAATATATTCAGAAGTCTCTTTTTACTTCATTGATAGGAATGTAGGAAATTGATGGTAAACATATCCACTGTTTACATAGATTCATGGCCATTCCTTTCTGCAGTTTTAATTAGAAGACTGATCTCTACTCCTACCCTGAAAATGGGCTCTCCTTAGATCCAAGTTTCATGTGCATAGACAATTACTATTAGCATGATTTTATGTCTATAGAGAAAAACTCTATTCCTACTTAAACATACACACACACACACACACACACACACACACACACAATAATCTTAAAATATGCACTGATTTTTACTACTTTATTCTCTCATATGAGGATATAATTTAAAAATATGTTCTTATTATTTCCACTTAGAATAGAGAATTTAAAACTTAAAAACTAAAAAGACATACCAGTTTATCATAATGTATTTATAATATGTGTCCATCACTGCTTCTTGTACACACAAAAAGTGTTTACTGAGTTCACATTAAATGTCAGGTGTTTTACATATGTTAATTCATGAAGTCGACCACAAATTAACATTTCATTTAATAAATATTTAGTGATTGTCTACTATTTGTCAGACACTATTCTAAGTGCAGCAGTGAATAAAGGAGATGAAAATTATTATTTTATTTTAGTGGAAGAAAACAGGTAAATATAAGTAAATAAGTAAATAATATACTATAATAAAAGGTGATAAATCTTAGGAGGGAATATTAAGCAATGCAAGAAGGAAAAAGAGTGCTTTTTGGAGGTGGGTGTGATATTGTTTTGAAAGATGATATTTGAGTTAATATTTGAAGGAGTTAAAGGAATATGCTCTATAGATATCGGGAATAGTTTCAGTCAGAGGGAATGTTCAGTGGAAAGGCCATGAGGTAGGAAGATGCCTGGAATGTTTGAAGAAAAGTGAAGAGTCAAATACAGTTGGGATTAATTTTCTTTCTTAGTAGACTAAATTTGTTATTTATTTCAGGGAGTGAGGGGAAAAGCAGTAGCAGAGGATGTTGAGAAAGAAAAGAATGTCAAGACAAAGAACCTCATTATATAATGAGAGTAAATTAAAACTTTATCAGAAAAAATCTGAGACAACTTCTTGCCAACAGATGTGTACTGTAAGAAATATTAAAGGAAGATTTTCAGGTAGAAAAAATATAATAGACAAAATTGTTGAACTAGAAAAGAAATAAAGAACTCTGTAAATGGCAAAAAGCAATAATTTCCTTTTCAGTTAGGCTGTTATTTGTGTAAAGTGCAGCTGACTTTTTTGCATTGATTTTTGTATCCTGCAACTGTACTAAATTGCATGTATTAATTCTAACAGGTTTTTCTTCAAGATTTCTAGGGTTTTTCACATACAGGATCAAGTCATTTGGGAATCAAGATGATTTAATCAATGCATTCTCATTTGAATGCCTTTTTTTTTTTCTTGTCTGATTGCTCTTGATAGTACTTTCAGTAATATGTTGAATAGAAGTGATGAGAGTAGGCAACCTTGTCTTGTACTGGATATTAATGGAAAAACCTTCAGTTGTTTCTTGTTGATTATGCTGAGTTTCTCCGTAAATGACCTTTATTATGTTGAAAAACTTTTCTTCTATATCTAAACTGTTAAGAGCTTTTATAATGAAAATGATATTAGATTTTGTTAAATCCCTTTTCTGTACCCACTAAGATAATCATGTTGTTTTTATCTTTCATTTTGTTAATGTGATGTGTCACATTGATGTGCATATGTTAAACCAGGCATTCATGTCACTGTTAAATCCTTTTTGCCACGATTTATAATCTTTTTTGATGTGTTTTAAAATTTGGTTTGCTAAACTTTTCTTGATAATTTTTGCATCAATACTCAGAGAAGATGGCCTGTAGTATGCTTTTCTTTGTTATCTTTGTCTTAGGTATGAACGTGATCCTGGCCTCATAAAATATTTTTGAGAGTATTCCTTATAACTCTACATTTAGAGAGATTTTAAGAAGCATTGATATTATTCTTATTTGAATGTTTGGTGGAATTCAGCTGTGAAACCATCTTGTCCTGAGCTTTTATTGTTAGGAAGTTTTTGAATACTTCTTCAATCTTTTTGTTTATTATTGGTCTCTTCAGGCTTCCTGTTTCTTCCTCAGTCAATCTTGGTAGGTTGTATTTTTCTAGGAATTCATCCATTCACTTTAGGTTATCCAATTTGTTAGTATGTATTGGTTCAAAATATTCCTTTATGATTCTTTTATTTTTGATTTTGTTTATTTTGGTCTTCTCTTTTTGCCTGAAGCCTGAATCATCAACTGACTAAAAAAGATAGTGAAGAAAAAAATAACTAAAATGTAAGCTACAAGAAAACAAAAGAAGCTTCAAGAGATCCCTGCCATTCCAACTCTACATAATCTACATAAGACAGTAAACTTGCCGACACAGCAAGGGTGTGACATTGGCTTTCACAAATAATTCACGACTAAGACCTTAAAAGCAAATGCAACAAAAACAAAAGCAAGTAAATGAGACCTAATTAAACTAAAAAGCATCTGCACAGCAAAAGAAATAACCAGCAGGATAAACAGACAACCCACTAAGTGAGAGAAAATATTTGTAAAACTATGCATCCGACAAATATTCAGAATCTACAAGGAATGAAAACAAATCAGCGAGAAAGAAATAATCCTGTCAAAAAGTGGGCAAAGAACATGAATAGACAATTCTCAAAAGAAGATAAACAAACAACCAAGAAACATTTAAAAAAATGCTGAACATCACTAATTATCAGAGAAATGCAAATTAAAACCACAATGAGATATTACCTTACTCCTGCAAGAATAGCCATAATTAAAAAGTCAAAAAACAACAGATGTTTTTGTGAATACGGTGAAAGGGAACACTTTTACACTGCTTGTGGTAAGGTGAACAAGTACAACCACTATGGAAAGCTACTACTAAAAGTAGAACTACCATTGGTTCCAGAAATCCCACTATTTTGTGTCTACCCAAAGGAAAAATAGTCATTATATGAAAAAAATACATACATACACCTTATTGCAGCACAATTTGCAACTGCAAAGGTATGGAACCAACCTTAGTGCCTGTCAACCAATAAGTAGATGAAGAACATGTGGAGTATGTACACCATGAAATACTACTTGGCCATAAAAAAGAATGAAACAATGTATTTGGCAGCAACTTGGATGCAGCTGGAGGCCATTATTCTAAGTGAAGTAACTCAGGAATGGAAAACTAAATATCGCATGTTCTCATTTATAAGTGGGAGCTAAGCTATGGGAACTCAAATGCATAAGAACGACATAACAAACTTTGGGGACCCAGTGGGAAAATGTTGGGGTGGGGGTGAGAAATGAAAACTACATGTTGGTTACAGTGTACACGGCTCAGGTGACAGGTACAGCAGAGTCTCAGAAATCACCATTAAATAACTTATTCATGTAATCAAAAATCACCTGTACCCAAAAAACTATTAAAATAAAATGAAACAATACCCCACTAATCCCCCTACAACTAAGGTGTAAATCTAATAAAACATGTGGAAAATTTGTAAGCCAAATCTACAAAACATTGCTAAGAGGAGTTAGATGAGGCCTAGATAAATGGAGAGATGTACTATGTTAATTGACTAGAAGATTCAATACCATTATAATATCAACTGTCCGTAGATTCATCTATGGAGTTAACCTCAGCTGCTGTTTTGTATACAGTGACAAATTGATTCTAGAATGTTTCTGGGAAAACAAACTAAAATAGTTGAAACAGCATTAAAAAAAAAAAGAAAAAATTTAGGATGTATACGTTATGTGATATCAAGGCTTTCTGGTAAGTTTCAATTGATGTAGTATTGGTAAAAGCACAGACAGATTGATAAGACAGAATAGATCCAGAAATTAATCCAAACTCATATAATCACTGAGTTTGGCAAAGTGGGAGGCACAATTTTATGAAAATCTCCTAATCATTAAACCCTGTATAATATTCACATCTTGAGTATGATAAAGACCTTCAAGTATTATATCACTCCTAATGTTATGTAATTTTATATGACAACATTACTGCAGAAATTATTAAACATCCTTATGCAAAGAAATGATTCTTGACCCAAAGCTCACACCACAATGAAAAATTAAATGATCATAGATTAAAATATAAAATTTAATACTATAAAATTTTTATAAGAAAACATAGGAGAAAATTTTTGTTACCTTGGTTTAGGAAAAAAATCTTAAATAGGAACAGCTTGGATCATAACAGAAAAAAATCAATAAATTAGAATGAGAGAATCATAATTTTTCTTCTTTTCAAAAGATATACAAAAATAAAAACACAAGTCATAGATTTAGAGAAAATATTTTGTAAAATTCTTATCCATTGTAAGGCTGTTTTCCCACATAAGAAACTCTACAGTCAAATCTTAATAATAATAAATTAATAACCCAATAGTAAATGTACAAACGATTTTAATAGACATTTCAATAAAGAAGATATAGGAAAGCAAAATAAGCATAGGAAAGATACCCAACATTATTATTATTATGGAAATAGATATTAAACCTACAATGTGATACCACTTCTTTTTTCTTCAAATGGTTATAAAGAAACTTGACAATTTCAAATGCTGCAAGGAAATGGAGCAACTGGAACTATCACATGTTCTTGTTGGGTGTGCTAAATGGAATAGGGACTGTGAAAAACTATTTGGCAGTTTGCTAGAAAGTTAATCAAATACTTAATTTGTTATTCATCCCATTCTTAATCCCAAGAGAAATGAAAATCTATGTGTACACAAAATTCTGTATACAAACATTTATACAAATGTTATTCATAATTGCCAAACTGGAAACAACCAAAATATCTATCAACTTGTGAATGGATAAGCAATGTGTAGTACATTTATGTAATATAATATTAACATCGATTATTACTCAGCAGTCTCATATGCATTATTCTAACTGGAAGAAGTATGACATGAAAGTCACATACTGTGTTGTTTTTAGGTATAAAATATTCTGAAAATGCAAAATCAAAGGGACAGAAAAAAATTATTTCCTAAACTAGGAGTGTGCAAGTGGACCTACTTAAAACAGCTTGAAGGAGACATTTGGGATGACAGGGATACTCATATGCCTTGAATGTGATATTCATTACTCAACTGTGCATTTTTCAAAATTCATAGATTTATAAAAAGGGTAACTTTTATATGTAAGTAAATTTTACATCAATAAGCCTAACTTTCAGAAAAAAGACAGAATAGAGACGACTATTGCCCTGGAAAAGTCTGTCTGTTGTAACTGGAGTTTATTGAAGGTTTACAATTTCCCAGGAAAAGCTTGCATGGTAACTTATGGTTAATTATGGTCAATTTCAGTTCTTAATCAGCAGTCACCCATCACCATCCTCTAGCCCTGTGGCAGGCAGTTGTGTACACGTTCATGGAGCAGATTGCACACAGCTGTTAGCAGCCATGGTGGGAAATAAGAACTTTGTTTTCCAAATATTTGAGATCCATGTTTTGGTTGCCAATGGCTGCTTCTAATCCCAGAGTTGTAGACATAGATGTGAGCAGCCATTGTTACTTTGCCCCTCATTAATGCAAGCTTCTTCTACTTCTAACAAAAACAACTTCTAGAAGATTTAAGGGGCTGATGCTTTTTAAAAATCCCCTCTTTATTTTTTTCTTTTTCTCCTTTTAGGATCCAGACATTAAAGATTACAACATTCCAAAGCAAGTACATATGTAGAGTAAATTAATAAGTACTACACTGCCCAGGGAAAGGCACAGGCTCAGAAGACCCCTTAGAAGACTTAAGTATACAACTTAGCAAGATTTTCACGGCGACAGCCTACAACAAGGAGAAAAAAAGGCAAAATAAACTAAAATAAACAAATAAAGCATCCTAGAAAACCCTTAAAGAGGAAGAGAATCTGATTTGTAGAGTTACATCATTAGATTCAAATGTTAAGTTTACCACAAAAAATTACAAGGCATACAAAAAAAATGGAAAAGTAAGCAAAAACAAAAATTGGAAAGTGGGTTCAAATTAAACTAAAGATGTTTGCACAGCAAAAGAAATTATCAACAGAGTAGACAGAAAGCCTACAGAAATGAGGGAAAATATTTGCAAACTATGCATTAAACAAAGGTTTAATATTCAGATCCTATAAGGAACTGAATTTAACAAAGTAAAAACAAATAATCCTATTAAAAATGGGTAAAAGACATGAACAGACACTTTGACACTTCTTAAAAGAAAGACATACACACGGCCAATAAGCATATGAAAAAATGTTTATCATCACTAATCACTAGAGAAATGCAAATCAAAGCCACAATGAGATATTCTCTCACATCAGCCAGAATGGCTATTTCTAAAATGTCAGAAAGTAACAGAAGCTGGTGAGGTTGCTGAGAAAAGAGAATGTTTATACATTGCTGGTGGGAATGTAAATTAGTTAGCCCACTGTGGAAAGCAGTGTGGAGACTTCTCAAAGAACCTAAAACAGAACTATCATTCAACCCAGCCATCAAATTACTGGGTATACACCTAGAAGTGTAGAAGTTGTTCCACCATAAAGACATGTGTGTGTATGTTCGCCATAGTGCTATTCACAATAGCAAAGGCATGGAAGAAACCTAGGTGCCCATTAATGCTGGACTGAATAAAGAAAATGTAACACATATACACCATGGAATACATGCACACACACACACACACACACACACAATGAAATCATGTTCTTTGCAGCAACATGGTTGGAGCCAGAGGCCATTTTCCTAATGAATTAAGGTAGGAACAGAAAACCAAATGCTGCATGTTCTCACCTATGAGTAGGAATTAAACATTGAGTACAAATGGACACAAAGAAGGGAACCATAGATACCAGTGCCTACTGGAGGATAGAAGAGGGTGAGGATTGAAACACTACGTCAGATACTCTGCTTATTACCTGGGTGAAAAAATAATCTGTACACCAAAACCCTGGGACACACAATATAGCCGTGTAACAAACCTGTGCATGTGTCCCCTGTACCTAAAATAAAAGTTGGGAAAAATACCAGGAAAGTGTGTTTCTTAAAAACCCAATATATGAGCAAAGTGAAAATATTAACAAAGAGACAGAAAACCGAAATGAAACCCCCAAAATACTGTGGCAAAAAAGGACAATAAAAGACAGAAGAAATTCAATTGTTAAACTGGGTTCTTAAACGTAACTGCCATGGTAACCACAAAGAAAATAGTTACAGAATATACAAGAAAGAAATGAGAAGTCATTGAAAAAGTCAGCTGAATACAAAAGAAGGCAGTAATGCAGGAAGTAAGAGACCAAAATGAGATAAGATATATAGAAAATAAATAACAAAATGACAGAATTGAGATCCTCTTTATTGATATTTACTTTAAGTATAAATAGAACTCTCCAATCAAAAGGCAAAGAATGGCAGAAGGGCTTTTTAAAAAACCGTGATACCCAAGGTGGGCAGATCACTTGAGCTCTTTTTGGGACCACCAACCTGGAAACAGTGAAACCTCATATTTATACAAAAATTAGCCAGGTACATGCTTGTGTTCCCAGCTACTCAGGAGGCTGAGGTGGGAGAATTGCTTGAGCCTGGGTGATTGAGGCTGCAGTGCCTCAATCAATCGCATCACTGCACTCTAGCCTAGGTGACAGAGCAAGATGTTTTGAGAAAGAGAAAGAAAGAGAAAGAGGAGAAAGAGAAAGAGGAAGGAAGGAAGGAAAGAAATGAAGCAGGGAAAGAAAGAAAGGGGGAAAAAGTTGAGGAAGCCCCACAACTATATGGTGTCTATAAGTGATCCACTTTAACTACAAAAACACTAATAGGTAGTGAAAGTGTGGGAATGGATATTCCATGCAAATAATAAACAAAGGACTATATTAATATCAAACAAAATAGAACTTTAATCAAGGCAAGTCACAAGAGACAAACAGCATTATATATTCATAAAATGTTCAATCAGCAAGAAAATATAGCAATTATAAATATTTACACATCTAATAACAGATGATCAAAATATATAACACTGACATATGCTATAGCATAAATATACATTGAGATTATTATGCTAAGTGGAAAAAAACTGTCATTAAAAAGACAAATGTTGTATGATTCTCTTTATATGAAGTAGTCAAATCACATAAGCTTGCACTGTGTTCCTGTAAAAACTGCAGACACTCAACACCAGCCTGTGAAAGCAGCAAGGAGGAAGGCTATATACCCTGCAAAGTCACAGGGATGAAACTGTCCAAAGTCATGGGAACCCACCTCTTGCATCAGCATGATCTGGATGTGAGACGTGGAGTCAAAGGAGATCATTTTGGAGCTTTAAGATTTGATTCCCTTGCTGGATTTTGGACTTGCATGGGATTTGTAGCCCCTTCGTTTTGGCCAATTTCTCACATTTGGAACAGCTGAATTACCAGTGCCTGTACCCCTTTTGTATCTAGGAAGTAACTAACTTGTTTTTGATTTTACAGGCTCATAGGTGGAGGAGACTTGCCTTGGTTCAGACAAGACTTTGGACTGTGGACTTTTGAGTTAATGCTGAAATGAGTTAAGACTTTGGGGTACTGTTGGAAAGGCATGATTAGTTTTGAAATGTGAGAATATGAGATTTGGGAAGGGTCAGGCATGGGATGATATGGTTTGACCGTGTCAACACCCAAATCTCATCTTGAATTACCATATATTGTGGGAGGGACCCAGTGGGAAGTAATTGAATCATGGTGGCAGGTCTTTCCCCTGATGTTCTTATGATAGCAAATAAGTCTTAGGAGATCTGATGGTATTATAAGGAGGAGTTTCCCTGCACAAGCTCCCTTCTCTTGCCTGCTGCCATGTGAGGCGTGCTTCTCACCCTCTGCCATGATTGTGAGGCCTTCCCAGCCATGTCGAACTGTAAATCCAATACACTGTTTCTTTTGTAATTGCCCTCTTGGGAATGTCTTACCAGCAGTGTGAAAACTGACCAAATGTTAACATAGGACAAAGAAGAAGGAATTACTGGAAGAGACTCTTGAGTGGGCAATAGAAGGTAGAATTTATTGCAGTGTGGAAGAATTGACCATAGGTGGCAACAGAAACAATTATTCTCTAGCAAAGCCTAATAAAATAGTTGCATCTATAGCAATATAATAAATAATACTGATGTAGCACTTATTGTAAGTTAGGTTATTGTAAGTTATTCAAAGAATTTCATTCACATTGATACATTTTTCATCTACATCCTTATGAGGTAATCAAGATCTTTATACTCTATGATACTTTACAAACAAGGAAACTGAGGAACATAGAGGATAAGTATCTTGCATAGTGATGCAGTCTAGCTCTAGAATTTGGGTACTTACAAGACAGGTCCAATTACAATTTTGATCCAAAAGTTGAGGCTCAGATAGATCCATGAACTTGCCCAAGGTCACATAGCTATTAAGTGTTGAATCTGGGCATGTTGGATCCCAAAGATAAAGCTCTTTTCAGGCCGCTGTGTTGCCTTAACTCAGAAAAATCTAGCAGAAGTCAAACTCTAGGTAACTCTGACTAGACTGAAGCTTTTGTTTTTTCTTTTCTTTTTTTTTCTTTTTCTTTTTTTTTTTTTATTTAACAACAAAACTAGAAAGCCTAACTATGCACCCTCATTCTACCCACCCAGCTATGTGTGCTTGGATGGGCTGTTTGATTCCTATGTATCTTCAATTTATTATCTGAAAGATAAAAACAATAACAGTTACCATTTTTAGTTACTATGAAGATTAAATTATGTATAATGGTGTTCTGTACATAGTAAGCAATAATATGTCAGTTACCATATTTTTATTTTAAGCTATGCATTTCCAATAATCATAATTAATTATCTCATTTGTGCAGTGCATTTTCTGCCAAGACTTATTGAATCTTAGTAGTTACAGTGCATTTTGCTAGGACACATGGGACACAAAAGTGAATTAAACAGTACTAAATATAAACATATCAAGACAAACACATACATACATGGAGCAATCTAATTTTCAGTTCAGAAAGGACCACTGAAATCATCAACTTACTCCTCCCCTTCCCCATCTTAATGAACTCAATGCTTGGCTGCACACGTGAACCAAAAGTGTTACAGATGTCAAGATGGGAGGTTGTACCTCTCACCTTACTTAGTACAAGCCCAGGCCATCATAGGTATTTTAAAAATGCTTGTTTGGTGAAGAGCTTAAGTGACTATCATGAAAGGGAGAATGATCTATGTACATGGGCGTATACTGCATTCCAGCTGAGCATTATGGAATGGACATTCCTAAATCAATGCTGGGGGCCAAGCCTATTTTGACCTAGGGGATGTTGATGCCAATAAGGAAATGTTAAGCAAGAAGGGAACCACTCATTATTTCCAGAAAACTGCATAGATGCAGGGTGTAAAAGATATAAGCCACTAAAGAGTGTTTTGTTATTGACTGTTCACAGGCAACCGCTTGTAATCTGGCTTCTGACAAGAGAATATAGGTTTCCAAAGTGGAATAGTTTTCCTAGGTAAATGTATCTTGTGCTCTACTCCACTTCGATGGAACTGACATATTCAATGTTGGATGCCTTCCACGTGAAGATTTATCATTTAATTATAACTAAGAACACTGACTAAATCCCAGCTGCTTCGGGAAATTACTTACCCGAAATGCAGGATTCTCAATAAAAGACCGGGAGCTTATTTTTGATCCTCAGACTCAAAATTGCAATTCCCTAAAAGTGACAAATGTTTCAGGCTCCAAGAAAGAGAGAATCCCTAATTACGAGGTACATGATAGATTCCAAATTAGAGAAGGGCAAACATGAGCTGCTCTGAAAGATATTTTAGTGGCTTGAAAAGAGATCAGATGTGTTAATTTCTTACCCTATGCACCTAGCATACACTCCCTCTCTCTCCTACTATCAGTGAAGACTTACAGCATCCTGAAGATGTGTCTCTCAGTGCAATATGGGTACCCACACCACTTAATTATTCTGTTTACTCTAAGAAGAAACTCAGAGAATGTAGCTTCTGGGCTTTATATCTTTTGCTCTCATAACCTCAAAACAGCATTAAAGGGATGGAGCTTTCAGGCAGCCTATTTCATTAAGAAAATTAATTCAAAGATTTGGGGCTTTTACCATTTGTTGCTGTAATGGATATCTTAGGAACTGGATTTAGGAACTGGAGGCAGTTTTGTGCAAGAAAGCATTCAGTACTCTTTTACAATGTAGAATTTCTAACAGTGATTCTCAAACCTGGCTGTACGTTAGAATTTTGGGGAAATTTTTAAAAAACATATAATGCTTTCTTCTTCAATTTAGAGATTCTGTTTTAATCAGTTGGGTACAGTCTGAGCACTGGTATATATATATTTTTTTAGACGTAGTCTTGCTCTGTTGCCTGAGCTGGAGTGCTATGGCACAACCTTGGCTCACTGCAACCTTCACCTCCAGGTTCAAGCAATTCTCCTGCCTCAGCCTTCCAAGTAGCTGGGATTACAGGTCCCTACCACTATCCCCAGCTAATTTTTTGTATTTTAGCATTTTTAGTAGAGACGGGTTTTCACTATGTTGGCCAGGCTAGTCTCAAATTCCTGACCTTGTGATCCACCCTCCTCAGCCTCCCAAAGTGCTGGGATTATAGGCATGAGCCACCGTGCCCAGCCTGGTATTTTTCCAAAGCTTCTGAGATGATTCCTATTTATAGATGTTGAAATCACTGAGCATTGGGTCACTGAGGTGACCCAAGGCGATGCCGAGCTCTGCAGGAAGGTCGTGAATGGTGGACCATCTCTGGTAGAACCATCTCTGGTAGAACCTGAGGCTTCTGGGCTCCAGCTCCAAGTCGACATGACTGTTGTAGTTTCAGCTTCTGCAAATGACCCCAAACTTAGAGCTCTAGTAACATTTTCCCTTTCTTTTTTTCTTTAGCTGGAAGGAAGTCATAGCTTGCAGATGCTAATCTCTGGGCTCCTTCATTTGCTTCTGGTGGTGTCTCAGTTCCTCCATTACCTGGTTAAATTACCTTGGTTTTAAATGGTTGGACAGGTTTCTGTTTTAATGGTGGCACTCTGATATATCTCCCATCTTTAGGAAACCTCTGCCTCAAATGCTGTATTCTTCTTAAGCTATGCCACATTTCCCTGTTTTCTTAACATTTACCAATATTTAGTTCTACTTCTTCTCCTTATATTTTGCCCAGTCTTTCCTACAGGCTTTCATCTGTACCAGTCCAACCAAGCTGCTCATCTCATGGGATTAACTGTGAATTATGGTAGATAATTCTTAGTCATTATCAAATTGGACTTTGCAGCATTTGGCACAGTTGATTATTCTCTCTTCTTGAAAGGTCTTTCTCACTTGGCTTATGAAACAAGGTACTCTCCTGAGATTCCACCTTCTCCTGTTTTATTTTTTTTTGTTTGTTTGAGACAGAGTCTTGTTCTGTTGCCCAGGCTAGAGGCCAGTGGCGGAATCTTGGCCCATTGCAAGCCCTGACTCCTGGGTTCAAGCGGTTCTTCTGCCTCAGCCTCCTAAGTAGCTGGGATTACAGGCATGTGCCACCATGCTAAGTTAATTTTTGTATTTTGGGTAGAGATGGGGTTTCACCATGCTGACAAGCCTGGTCTTGAACTCCTGACCTCAAGTGATTCACCCACCTAAGTCTCCCCAAATGCTGGAATTATAGGTGTGAGCCACCACACCAGGCTGATTCCTCCTTTGCTATTGGTCACTCCATCTTAGTGCCTTCTTGAGACTCACATGCTTTTCCTAAACTAAATGGAGTCTACAGGCCAAAGGGCTCAGTCTTGGTTCTGCCAGAGTTGCCACCAGTGGCAGAGGGCCCAAAAGGAATATTTTATCTTTTAATTGCTCTTTTTCTCCAACCTCCCCCAATTTTCTTCTATTTTCCAGACCTAACAAAAATCTCAGCATGAGAATTGCAACCTGCTGGGGCCAGACTCTGCAGAGACATATGGGTCCAGAGAGAAGCCATGACAGCAGTAAATATGATGTGGGCAATATTGTTGTACCTTTGTTTACCTATAGGAATAATCATTAGTGAGGGACACATTGATGATGCCGAAGAAAGACAGCGAGAAGGAAAGGTAGTTTGGTAGCAACTAAAGGTGTCTCCATTGCTCTCAAACTGATTCTTCTCCATCTCAGTGAAGGGCACACCACTGTATGCCCAGTTGACCAGACTTTTAAACAAGAGTCTTGTTTCACTCACACTTGATGTCTGTCTAATTCATCAGCAAGTCCTATGTCCTATTGGCTCCACATGATAGTATAGCTTCAATCCAACCACATTTCACTAACTCCTTGTTAGGCTTAACCCCATCATCTCCTGCTACCTTCTAGTGGCTTCTTCTACCATCTCTCTGCCTGCATTGTATTGCTCTGCAATCACTTGACTACATAGAAACCAGAGTCTTCTTTTTAAAATCTATACTATATTGTCCAAAACCTTTAGTCTCAAGCCCACAGCCCATGCCCATGTAGATTATGTATTGCCTCGCTGTGTGCACTATAAAATACATAGTGCCTTTGTCATTATGCACCAGAGACCCTGCACAGCGTGTAAACAAACAAACAATTTTGTTACTGTGGCCCCCCGAGCCCTACAGGGCAGACCCTGCCTGCCTCTGTGGTCTTGCCTCTTACCATTCTACCCCCGATCACTATGCAATAGCTGCACTTGCCTTGGATATGCTTAGCTAACTAAATCTCAGGGAGTTTGTATTTGTTGTTCCTTCAATCCTGATATTCTTCGCCCACACCTGTGTACGTCCTGCCCCCACATTTCATTCAGGTTTCTTTTTAGAAATTGTCTCCTCATAGAGGCCTTCCATGCTCACCTTCCATAAAAGACCATCCTCAGCCTACAGTTATTCAGTTTTTAATTTGGTTTGCTTTCAGTTTTATAGCATTTATCTACCTGACATCATATTATATATTTAAAGCACATTGTCATTTTTTTTAATGAAAGCAAAAACTGTTTAGCTTCATCTTTGCTATGACCCTGGTAACATAAAATGTACCTGGCACACAGTAGGGAATAATGCACTTTTGAAAAAATAAAATAATCTGTAAATGTATGGTGGGAATATTTCAGCTTTTGTCAGAGCTGAAAATGCCCATTGTATACATTCTTTCTTTTAATTTATTTTTATTTTTATTTTTGGGATGGAGTCTCACTCTGTTGCCCAGGCTAGAGTTCAGTGGTGCAATCATGGCTCCACCTCCTCGATTCAAAGGATTCTCCAGCCTCAGGCTCCTGAGCATCTGGGATTACAGGCATGCACTACCATGCTCAGCTAATTTTGGTACTTTTAGTAGAGATGGTGTTTCACCAGGATGGTCTCAAACGCTTGACCTCAAGTGATCTGCCTGCCATGGTCTCCAAAAGTGCTGGGATTATAGGTGTGAGCCAGCGCACCTGGCCTCCATTATATAAATTCTTAAGACTCAACCAATAAAGTTATTTACAGATACTATGTGAATCCCAGCATGTCAGAGTATTGTTGAGTTCCATTCAGAAGTAAGAAAGGTGACTTTCCACCAAGCTTCATGTCACAAAGCAGTTCCAAAGCAGTACAGTTGTCCCTCAGATATGTGGAGAATCTGTTCTAGAAACTCTCTCAGATACCAGAATCTTTGGATGCTGAAGTTCCTGATATAAATTGCATAGTATTTGCATACAACCTATGCATATCCTCCATTTTACCTTAAATAATCTCTAGATTTTTTAATACCTAATACAATATAAATGCTATGTAAATAGTCATCATACTACATTTTTAAATTGTATTTTTATTGTTGTAGTGTTACTATTTTTGTTTTTCTTCCTCAATTATTTTTGATCTGTGGCTGGTTGAATTCATGAATGCAGAGCTCATGGGTACAGAAGACTGTATTTTAATCAGTGTTTTCAATGTTTCCCCAAATAACTCCTCTAAGCAACATTGCTTATGCTACACTGATTCTGAGTCTTACATGAAAATTGTTCCATCCACTTTCTGCCCTTGCTCAAACCAAGGAGACTCTACGTCTAAGGGGCCAGGCAGAAAACCGGCCCCATGTCGTCATCGCATCTCTCCTCTTGTTTCTGCCTGAATTTCCGAATCATAAGCCATTAGGCATATCACTGTCAACAGAAGAAATAATTCTGGGAATAGACAAAGGGTGTTCTGTCTAAGAATGCAGCATCTGATCCCCAGAAGAGCCGGCCAACTTATACCAGTTAAATATAGGTTAAGAAAAATAGGTTATTCTGGGTGTGATGGCTCATGCCTGTAATCTCAGCACTTTGAGAGTCTGTGATGGGAGAATTGTTTGCGACCAGGAGTTTGGTATTAGCCTGGGCAACCAGAGCCTGTTGCCCAAATAAATTTCTAAAAATAGCTGGGTGCAGCAACACACACCAGCCATCCCAGCTCCTCAGGAGGCTGAGGTAAGACAATCATTTGAGCCCAGGAGGTTGAGGCTTCATTGAACTGTAATCATGCCACTGCACTTCAGGCTGAGCAATAGAATGAGACATTCTCTCAAAAAAAAAAAAAAAAAGAAAGAAAGAAAGAAAAAAAGGAAAACAAAATAAATATAGCTTATGCAAATGACGGAATGATATGATGTTTGAAGTTTGCTTTAAAATAATCCCATGGAGATAGGGAAAAATGTAGAAAAAAAGAGATGAAACAAAGTTGGCAAACAATTACCATCTCAGTGATGGGTACATGAACAGACCCATGTGTACTGTTGTCTACATGTCTTTGTTAAATTTCTCCACAATTAAAATCCAAAAAAAGAAACAGGCAAGGGAAAAAATGTATAGGTTTAGCATCAGCAGAATACCAAACATCTTCTACACTGTTTGTAATTCAGGGTTGGCTAATGTTATACTTCTCATGAAAACTCCCAGAAAATACATAGATTCCAATTCAAAGAATAAATCTTCTCTACCTTTTGACAAAAAATTCTTCCCTAGGAGACAAGTTTGCATTTCTAAATAAATTGGCACCAAGTGTCTGCTATGGTTTGAGTGTCTGTCTTCACCAAATCTCACATTGTAACCTAATCTCTATCGTAGTATTAAGAGGGTGGGAAGCCTGACTACAGTAATTGACAGGTGAGACATTTGAGATGTAATCACGATTAGATGAGGTCATGGGGGTGGAGCATTTGTGGTTTTATGAGACAGGGAAAGAGATCTAGGCTAGCACACTCAGCCCCTTCATTATGTGATGTCCTGTGCCACCTTGGGACTCTGAAGAATGTCCCCCCCAGCAAGAAGCTCCTTACAGTTGCTCCCACCACCACCCTGGACTTCCCAGACTCCAGAACTGTGAGAAATAAATTGCTTTTTCTTATCCATTATCCTGTCTCAGACATTCAGTTACAGCCACGGAAAAGGGACGAAGACAGTATTCAATCCACCTTTCTTGTTGTCCCCTTCAAAACTGAGCTTCCAAATGGATCCGGACTCTGAGGATCCATTTTTGTCCGGCACTGAATCGGGGACTCCAAGTGAATGTGGCAGATGAGGCCCACACAGGATATATTTGTCATAGTCCTTGCACAGAAGGTGCCTTTCCTGCCACTACATTCTGATGCTGAATGCTTCAAGCAGAGGGCCAGCAGCAGCCACCAGGGCATACTGCAGTACTCAAGAGACCTTCCACAAACAGAATGAACCAAGTCGTTTTCATTATTTGTGGTCCTCGATTTTCAGTGGCTGATAATTACATAAAAGTGAGAGAAAAATGACTTTTCTATTAGGGGTAATGTATCTGCCTTCCCGGTCCCGTCTCCTTCATATTCTTTTCAAAGTGGCATGCACTCACATATTTAACCATGTGTCTTAGCTCTGCTCTATTAAGGCTTACCTTGTCCAGAATGGTTCTTTTCTACTTTCATCAGAGTCCACTTAGTTTTCCTAATCAATTAACAGGTTAAAAAAGATCAGGCACTACGCTAACTCATTTTTCAGCTGTCTCTTATCAGAAAGCTTGTGCTTTTGCTATAATTTCTTCGAGTCTTGAGCATTTTAGGAAGATGCCTTTCTTAAATGTCGTTTCTTCCTCTGGATGTTTCTGACCCAAAACAAGGCAAAACAGGGCAATTAATACTTGTAACATTTTGTTCTTTGGGCTCTAGAGTCTATACTCCTGAAGTAACTCTGTTAATCATCAGCAAATTTTATGTCATAGGTTATTTCTCACTGAATCCACCTACTCATAGACAAGAGAATGAAGTTTAATAAACCATAGGGAAATCTTCCCACAAAGAAACTAGTGGCTCAGACTCTAGCAAGCTAATTACTCCATTGTGAAACAGGTCCGGCTGACCTGAGGCAAAGTCATGAAATAGTTGGCATCTGCGCCTTAGTCCTTTGCCTAGATTTTCTTTCCTTCCTGCATTTTATTCTTTTAATTATCTATTTTCCTGTCATGGTGCTCAGTATCTCTATGTTGCACTGCTTTTTCCACCATACTTAAGAATTAGTTTATTCGAAGGAATTACAAGTTTTAATTTTAATTTCTTACTTCTCATAGGAGAATTTGAGAGAGAAGAGGTTAACCCAAGGACTGAATGGCTGAATTTCAGTCCCGAGGGTTCTCTGGAAAGGGCAGGCATTTCCTTTTAGAGAACTTCAGCAGGCACTTCTCACTGAGAAAGTACAATGAATGGGAAAACCTGGAGACCCAGCTTTTAGTCTTTCCTCTGTCAATCATTAGCTTGGTGACTGGGGAGAATCAAGGTACTCATTTGGGCCTCTGTCTTCCCTTGTATGCAGTGGAAGTGTTGGGCTGGTGCCACAGGGTCCCAGAGCCCGGCATCACGTCTGCACACAGTTGACATGTCCTCCAAATGTGTGCCAAATGGGTGATGGGAAATTACTTTCAGCTTTACCCTTCTGTGATATTAAGTCACATCTTGAAAGCAATTATCTGCTTCTGTGTCAGTCTAGGCCCAGGATCAACCACTTGACCAAGGTGCATGCAAGTTTTATTTGATAGGTTGGAAGTATAAGACATGGGGCCACTTTCTCAGCTGGTTCAAATTCTTATAAAATGAGAAATTTTAAAGGGACCTTGGAACTGAAAAAGGTAAACTCTGCTTTACGTTAGTGTTTTTTTTTCAGGATTTGTGTGGAAGGACAGGACAGGTTTATGATAGCCAGTACAGGACAATTATAGAATATAAAGTACTCATATAAAGTATAAATTAATAAGAAAAATACAACGTAGAGTGACAAAAAAAAGGGTCATATCTGCAGCTTAGCATCCCTAAACCATGTGCTTTAAAGCTACAGTTGGGGCCGGGCGTGGTGGCTCAAGCCTGTAATCTCAGCACTTTGGGAGGCCGAGGCGGGCGTATCACGAGGTCAAGAGATGGAGACCATCCTGGTCAACATGGTGAAACCCTGTCTCTACTAAAAATACAAAAAAATTAGCTGGGCGTGGTGGCGTGCGCCTGTAGTCCCAGCTAATTGGGAGGCTGAGGCAGGAGAATTGCTTGAACTCAGGAGGTGGAGGTTGCAGTGAGGCAAGATCACGCCATTCCACTCCAGCCTGGCGCCTGGTAACAGAATGAGACTCTGTCTCAAAAAAAAAAAAAAAAGCTACAGTTTTCTCACTGGGAGGCAGAGGTTGCAGCGAGCCTAGATAGTGCCACTGCACTCTCCAGCCTGGGTGACAGAGCAAGACTCTGTCTCAAAAAAAAAAAAAATTATTATTATTATTAATCAGAATTTATATGGGACGATTTGATCAACTAAAATGCAATTTATGTGTATAGGTAATTTTGCCTTTAGTTTTACAGATTTCACTCATTTCCAAGTTATTTAGGACAGCAATTTCTCCCCATCCTGTACAGCAAGGTTGTTTCATACATTTGTAATACAGTTAGTTTTTTGGGTCACATTCTGTATTCCATCCTGGGATTCTCCCATCCTTCTCATGATGCTTATTTAATTTGCATACATTAAGTGCTGTACAGTTCTATAAGTTTTGACAAATGCATAGTGTCATGTATTAGCTATTACAGTATCATACAGGATCATTTCACTACTCTAAAGAATCTCTTTGCTTCCCCTACTCAACCTTCTCTCTTCTTTCACCAAATCACTGGAACCACTGGTTTATTATTATTATTGTCTATTTTTACTGATTTGCTCTTTTCAGAATCTTATTTCATTGGAATCATACAACATATAGCCTTTTTGGAATGGCTTAATTCACTTAACAATATGCACTTAAGATACATCCATGTCTTCTTGCAGTTTGATAGCTTGTTTCCTTTAAGGCCAGGTGTGGTGGCTCATGCCTGTAATCCAAGTACTTTGGAGGCCAAGGCGGGTGGATCACCTGAGGTTGGGAGTTCAAGATAGCTTGTTTGCTTTAAATGCTGAATAATATTCAATTGTATAAATGTATTACCTCTTGCTTATCTATTCATATATTGGAGCACATTTTGGTTGCTTCCAGTTTGGTGATGATGAATAAAGCTGCTGCACACATTTGAGTGCAGGTTTTAGTGTGGACATAAGTGTTTATATCAGTTGGCCAAATATTTTGGAGCATGATTGCTGGATCTTATAAGACAATGTTTACCTTTTTAAGAAACTGCCAAATTGTCTTCCAAAATTACTGTATAATTTTACATTTTACCAGTAATGAATGTAGTGACAATTACTATTACTCCACACTGTTCTCCACAATGGATATTGTTCATTTTATGTTCTATGTTGTTGTTGTTGCTGCCATTCTAATAGGTGTTAGTGGCATCTCATTGTTGCTTTATTTTGCAATTCTCTAACAAAAAGTGAAGATGAGCATCTTTTCAAATTGTAGTTGCCATCTGTGTATCTTCTTTGGTGATGTGTCTGCTCAGGACTTTTGCCCATTTTTAAATTGGGTTGTTTGCTTTCTTATTGTTGAGTTTTAAGAGGAGATTTTTTGTATATTTTGAAAACACATCCTTTGTCAGATATATATTTTGCAAATATTTTCTCCCAGGCTGTGGCTGTGCCTGTGTTCTTTTAGCAGTGTCTTTTTACACAGCAGAAAGTCTTGATTTTAATAAAGTCCAACTTACTTTTTTCTTGGACCTTGCTTTTGGTGTTATGTCTGAAAACTCATCATCAGCCCCATGGCCATTTAGATTTTTGTCCTATATTTTCTTCTACAGGTTATATAGTACTTCTTTTCACATTTCATTAATGTCTATGATCCACTTTCAGTAAATTTTTATGGCTTTTTTTTTCTCTTTGGCATAGGGGCATTCTATAGCTCTTTTATTTATTTATTTATTTATTATGCTTTAAGTTCTGGGATACACGTGCAGATGGTGCAGGTTTGTTACATAGGTATGCACATGCCATGGTGGTGGTTTGCTGCATCCATCGCCCTGCCATCTACATTAGGTATTTCTCCTAATGCTGTCCCTCCCCTATCCCTCTGGCCTCTGCTATTCCTTCCCTAGACCCCCAACCCCCAGGCTCAGTGTGTGATGCTTCCCTCCCTGTTTCTGTGTGTTCTCATTGTTCAACACCCACTTATGAGTGAGAACATGCGGTGTTTGGTTTTCTGCTCTTGTGTCAGTTTGCTGAGAATGATGGTTTCCAGTTTCATCCATGTCACTGCAAAGGACATAAACTCATCCTTTTTTTTAATGGCTGCATAGTATTCCATGGTTGTATATGTGCCACATTTTCTTTATCCAGTCTATCTTTGGTGGACATTTGGGTTGGTTCCAAGTCTTTGATTTTCAACAATGCTGCAATAAACATATGTATGTATATGTCTTTATAGTAGAATGATTTATCATCCTTTGGGTATATACACAGTAATGGGATTACTGGGTCAAATGATAGTTCTAGCACCACTTGTTGAAAAGACTTTCCTTTCTCCACTGAATTTGCTTTGCTATGCCATCAAACTTTACTTGACTACATTTAGGTGAGTCTCTATTCTGTTCCATCAGCCTGTCTGCTCTTTCATAAATACCACACTGTGATGATTACTGCAACTTCATAGTAGGCATTGGAATCAGGATAGTGTCAGTTCTCCAAATTTGTTTTTCTTTATTAGTATTGAATTGGCTATTCTAGATATTTTGTCTTTCCACATAAGCCAAAATCAGTTTATGTCAATATCTACAAAATACCATCCAGGGATTTAGATTAGAATTTTGTTACATCCCTAGATAAAGTTGGGAAGAACTGATTCCCTAATTAACATTGAATATTCCAATGAATGAACAAAAAATATCTTACCGTTTATTCAAATATTCTTTGATTTTAAAAATAATCAGAATTGTGAAGATTTTTACATGCAAAATCTACATATTTTGTTAGATGTGTACTTATGTATTTAATTTTTGAGTGCTTTATAAGTAGTATTTTTCTTTCATTTCAAATTCTAATTGTTTATTGGTGATACATAGTAAAGCAATTAACTTCTACATATTAACATTGTATCCTGCAACCTTGCTTTACTTGCTTATTAGTTTCAGGAGTGTTCTTGTCAATTCTTAGACATTTTCTAAGTAGATAATCCTGTTACCTGGGAACAATGACAGTTTTTTTTCTTCCTTGTTAATCTGTGTATCTTTCCTTGTTTGATGAAAGTAACTAGGCCTTCTAGTACTATAGGAATAGAAGTGGTAACAGAGAATATCATTCCCTTGCTACTGATTTTAGTTGGGGAGGTATCTAGTATCTCGTCGTTAAGTATGATGCTAGCTGTTTGGTTTTTTGGTGGATGTTCTTTATCGAGTTGAGAAAGTTCCCCTCTATTTCCGGGTTGTTGAGAGTTTTTACCATGAATAGATGTGGTGGCAAGAAAGGGGAAGAAAGAGTTCTATAATCTTATGATTTAATTTTAGTCTTTCTAAGGGCCTGGATTTCCAGGCTGTGACCTTCACAGGTATCTGTTCTTTGTTATAGCGTCATTTTCCCTTTAGGTGATACAGGAGAACTGGAGCACCTGCAGTGAAAACAGTACCTTTCCCCACATAGAATAGGGGCTTAGGAAAGCCTTTTTCCCTGGAGAGTAGTTATGGAGAACACTCTTGAATGTACAGAATTTCAAAACAATTACTTTGCCCTCACGTGGCAAGATAATCTTTCTTAAATCTGCACCATGCGGTAAAACACAAAAGTCTGAAGGATCCCTTAAAACTGCAGGCCTCAGGAGTTTCTTACCTTAATTGTTCCTGCCAGTATTGGGCACCAGCAACCTCTGCTCTAGGTAAGCATATCTCCACTGAGAATATGTTAATGTGACTGTTTTTCCAGATTTAGGGCTATACCTTTTCCCATCAAACTCAGTTCTCTGATGGGTCCAAGAAAAATCATTGATTTTTTGTTTTTTCAGTTTTTAATCGCATTTTTTTTCTGAGACAAGTCTCTCTCTGTCACCAGGCTGGAGTGCGGTGGCACGATCTCGGCTCACTGCAACCTCTGCCTCCCAGGATCAAGTGATGCTCCTGCTTCAGCCTCCCGAGTAGCTGGGACTACACGTACGTGCCACCATAGCCAGCTAATATTTGCATTTTTAGTAGAGATAGGATTTCACCATGTTGTCCATGATGGTCTCGATCTCCTGACCTCGTGATCCGCCCACTACAGCCTCCCAAAATGCTGGGATTACAGGCATGAGCCACCATGCCCAGCCAGTAGTTATAAAAATGGGCATAATCACTTTTAATAGTTATAAAACTATTCAGTTGTTAATAGCTATAAAATAGGCATGACAACTCCCAAATACTTCACATGTGTGAGCTGAGATCAGAAATCATTCTGTGACTTTTGAAATCTCTTATTTGGGAACCCAGACTCTTCAGATCCTGAGCTGTCTGCCATGCATCATCACAATCTCACTTTTGTCTTGAAAGCTTCAGGTAGTCTTGGAAGCAGAAAAGCATTCACCTCAGGAACAAAAAAGATGGCATTCAGTTGAATTGAGAATATGCTAAATGAAAGCAGAACAGATTATGCAAATAAATTGTGAACACTTTTCCTGTGCAAAACCCTTTTATGAATAAAATGTTATAAGGGAACATTTACTGGATGGAGCAGTTGGGAGCATGGCATCATTTATTCCAGCTACTGATTGAGTACTCATTTTATGCCAAACTATGTCAGAGGTGTTGGAAGCATGAGGACTGGTAAGATAAATATGCTCACAGTGCATATAGAATTTAAGTAAAGGGAAGACACATAATACAGTGTGCTTAATAGTATGATTTGGAGGAGAATCTTCCAGGCAAGAGAAAAAGCCTAAGCAATTCCTAGAGATAAGAGAGAGCAAAAACAAAAAAATACAGAATTCCAGGATGGATAAAGGATGAAATTTGTCCTAGTCAGAATCACAGCAGGAAATAAATGGCACATTCAAAAGGTATAATTGAAGATAATTTAAGGAAGGAACTGTTTGCAAAGGTGTTGACAGGGTTAATGGAAGCCCTCAGGCATTGATAACATAGTTGGCATTGATAAAGTAGTTATCTCCCAACCTGAAGGAGGATGTAATGTGTGTGGTTATCAAAACTAGGGGAGAGTTGTAGCTGCAGAATAGGTATGCTGGGAGGAGGAGGTGTGGGCCCTTGGCTGAGGAATGCAGCTTCTGTAATCCTTGGCCAGACAGGAAAAGATCCAGAGGCATAAATGTTCTGTCCTAGGATATCCTGTGGTTGTTCATGATTGGCTGAACCTAATCAGAGGCGAGAGGTTTTCAGGCAGTCCACAGAGTTTAGCCTACTTTCCAGCAAGGTAGAAAGAATGAAGAATGATATTGGCAGAGATGAATGGAGTGGCCAATTGAGATCATATGGCTTAGTTCTCTTACAGAAGGGACTGCATCCCATCAGCGATTGTATGTTAAAACAATAAATTGGGAAACCATTAGACCGAGAAGGCTTCAGTTTCCTGGGTTCCTATGTAAACAAACTGAAACCCAACACAGGGTAAATTGTATAAGAAAACTTAAGCTTAAACAGAAACTGCCAACCAACTTCCAACCAGAATGTAATAACCAATGCGGTCACCTGTGAGATATCTAGGTCTTTATTTTGTTTTGTTTTGAGATGGGATCTTGCTCTATCACCCAGGTTAGAGTGCAGTGCTGTGATTATAGCTCACTCTAGCCTAGAACTCCGAGTAATCCTCCTACCTCAGCCTCCCAAGTAGCTGGGACTGTAAGTGTGTGCCATCATACTCAGTTAATTTTAAAATTATTTTTGGTAGAGATGGGGTCTTGCTATGTTACCCAGGCTGGTGTGGGTAACATGGTCTTTCATCATGATGATGATCCTGTGCTACTTCCCCTAGATAAGTAAATCTGGGTAAAATTGTTTCAATAGAACTTGTCATGTGATGTTCTCTGAAAGTCTATAATAAGGTTAACTCAGATTACAAATTTTATCCCTTTGTTTTTAAACTTTACTTATCACTTTATTTTATCTCTTTTATTCCTTTATTTCCTGGCCTCAAGTGATCCTCCTGCCTTGGCCTCTCAAAGTGTTGAGATTATGGATGTGGGCCACCATGCCCATCCTAATATCCAGTTTTGAATGTTTTCCAGACAGTGAACTGGAGAGCTCACAAATCTCTGAGCTTGCAAAGTGAAGGCAAATTGCTGTCTCTGCTTCCTGAAAGCGAATTGCCTTGGATTATGTTTGTTGATGTGGACTGAAAACAAAGTGTGTGTTCAGCCAATATCTGCATATCAAATACTAGGAGCTGTGTTGATTTGTGCCAGTGGGTCCCACCTCTAGAACTATAGCCACAATAGGTCCCACCACCTGATGAAATTTACAACAATCTACCCTCACTCTCTAAGCTGCATGGATCTTGTGCCAGGTAAACAGGTGAGTTAAATGAGGCTGAAGTCACATACTCTTGTACCATGCAGTTTTTGATGGTGCCACTAATCTCTGCAACGCCCCCAGAGAAAGGATAATGCTTTTGGTTTACTGAACTGGAGGGTGGAAATGTGGGATTTTTAAATTTCTTTGGCTTCTGAGTTCTGATTTTATTCTTTAAAAGTTGTAGATGTCCAGGACTGTCTATACTATGACTCACCATGCCTGTTAGATCCTATTTTAAACCTTTCTTTGTGTTAGTTGCCTACCTTGAAGGAAAAGTTAAAAAAAAAAAAAAAGAAAAGATTTTTCTGAGGTCAACGTCTAAAGAATGATATATAACCTTTGGGGTGCTGTTAGACAAATAGGCCAGGTTGTTTGGAGAAATTCCTTAATGTTTCAGTTGAGGGGGAAAAAAATGAAGCATGAAACACAAATACAATCCATTTACCAGCAATGGAGTTTTCCAAGGGTGACTTTCAGCTTGTTTAGATTTTCAACTTAGCCAGGAGTATTGTTATTTTCTCAGATACAGCCTTTTTCTAAAATTAGTAATGGAATAGTATTGTATTTTTCTTTGGTATGGAATAAGATCATTTATCTCAAAGTAGAAAATAAAGAATCTTGTCTTAAAGCATTGCTATGTGTGCTTATTTGATAAGTCATTAAAAAGATGCAGGTGTACACATGGAGGGTAATTTGAAGGGCTTGGTGATCCTGTACTTCTACCCCTAGACAAATAAATCTAGGTAAAATTGTTTAATCAGAACTTGTCTATATATAATGTTCTCTGAAATTCTATAATAAGGTCAATTCAGATTACAAATTTTATCCCTTTATTTTTAAACCCAATTTGATTTTGTAAACATACATATTTTCTTCTAAATAACATATGGGTCAGTTCTTTAAGTATATGAAGCTACTTTTTAAAAATAATTTTCCCCTCTACCTAGTATGATTTGGGCTCTTGATCAGTTAAGAAGTTACTGTTTTCTTATGAAACAAAGACATGATAAGTGTTTGTAAACATTCTTTCCAATCCTTGAAACACTAAGATGGTTGATTTTAGAAAGTATTCAGGTAAACCACTGCAAATTCTAAGTATTTGGGAAGGATCCCATCATTTTCCCAGTTTAATGCAATAAAGAAATAGCTCATAGATGTCCATGAAGCCACTGTTTTTGCTCACAATGGCCTCGAAAATATAATGACCTCTCCCTCATCCTGCCTTTTAGACACCATGCAAGTTACTTTTGTGGTAAACTTTAACCCAGAACCATACAGGAAAGGAATATCTTGAAAATGTAACTCGTAGCGTCCACACTGCATTACAGAGGAGCTCTTAGAATGAGGATGTATTAGTACAGGTCCTCTAAGAAGTGGACTCCATGTTGGAGTGGAAAATAGTTTTTATTAGGGGAAATGCCTGTAAGAGAAAATAGAGAGGGTTCTAGGGAAGGCTGAAAGAGCTGTCAGACCATGATGCTCTTCTGATCAATGCTAACGTAAGGAGAGAAGGTTAGATGCAAATGTAACATGGCCATCCAATGGTTTGCCAAGGTGTCAGAAAGTCTTCAAGCCAGATTTGATCATTGGAAGAATCCCAGGTCTCCCAGAAAGATGTCTGCCTTATAGTCCTGGCACACTTCGTAATTGGCTGGAAGTAGCTCATGGGAAGTATGGTCTCAGTGCAAATCTGGCAACGGATTTCAGAGACCCTTGCTCAAGTAAGTTTACGGTAGTTGCAGGTTTGTGAAATATATTCACATGGCCATTGCATGGAAGAGCTAGTGAAAGATTGTACTCTGACAATCTATTACAGCCCACTCTATTGTCAACTTAGCATCTACACCACCCCTTTAACCCATCCTATTTAGCTTCTGGTAAAGACCAGAAAAATATCTTACAAGATGCAGCTCTTCTAACTAAAACCAAAACCATCCTCACCTTCCCACAAAGTGAAGACACTAAGTTGTTCATGCTGCTTTAGCCCTAGTGTGTGATATTTTTCACTCTTCTAGTGAAGTCACAACTCTTCTGTTATCCTTCAATTTAAATACTAAGTTATGCAGTTAACTGCGAGTAATACAACTTAAATCAGATAGAAAGTGAGTTGGAGAATGGAAGAAAAATTGCATATATATAAATTATACACATTAAAACAATTTAAAATGTGCATAATCAATTTTGTTCTCATTTTTGAAATTGGTCATGGGGCTGTTACTGCAATTTGTAACTTTCTTTGTCCACTGTTCATTTCATTTTCCCTTTGTTCTTAGCCAGCACCCTAGATGGTTATGGGTCTAATTCTGGTAAGTCTGTGCTTTTCACGGTATTGCTTGTGTTATGTTATTGTAGTTGCTTACTACCTTTTACTCTGGGATATGGGGCACTAAGAGGTTCCCCAGAAAATCCCTTGGGTCCCAATCATGTTCCTTTATGCCCTGTTGTGTAATAGCAGCTCTATTTCCCCTTAATACTCAAGATTAATTATGCAGCCAATACATAAACTCTTTCTTTGGCTGGTGGGTCACTACACGAGGACCACATAGTGGTTGGATGTCAGCCTCAACTTTCAGGTCAATGAAACCCTTGTTGTAACACTTCTGTTGTTTTAGAAAAGCAGAACCCAAAGTTTCGATGATGAAAAGCCAAACATTTCTAGCAGTTTATTAGGTTAGTGAAAGGAGCCATTCTTGTTTTCATTCTTGGCTTGTTAGACTTGTATATCCTACCCATGTGCTGGCTCAAATCACATATTATACCTGAAGGACATTATCAGGCCCTGTAAAAGTATTAGAACCCAAGTAGTACCATGCCTGGTTGAGTACTTGAAAGTAGATTTCACTCCTTTACCTGACCACCTCTGAAATGGTCTCCTATGCTCATTCTCTCAGTTAATAGTTCCTTAGTATACCCTCATTCAAGATCATTAGAAGCTGCAGAAACTATATTTTAGCCATCATAGAGATGTCTAAGGTGTGATTGCTTCCTCTTAAGTTTTCAAGGATAATATAGTCACATCAATTGTTAATATTTAATTAACAAATTAAAAATGATTTAATATAGGCACAAAGAATATTTTATGGTGATTAAGAAGGGGGCAAAGTCCCTCCTAATTTGGAGGTCAGAAAAGGCTTAATGGAGGAGATTTGTCATGGTGGAGGAGATATTCTAGCCAGCGGAACCAAGGGCAAGAGTAAAACGTGGCAATTTCAGTGAATCAGCAAGAGCATCTGACCTTGTCAGAGACACAGCAAGTCTAAGAAACAAGTAGGAAAGAAGTTTGAAAGGCGGAGGGTATGAGATCTTTGCAGGGATTGAAATGTCCCTCTAATCACTTCTTACTGCAATGAGAAGCAGTAGGGGGGTTTTCCTTTTGTTTGTTGTCTTCCAAACAAATGTTGCAAATATTAAGATGAAAGAAAGGTCAGAGCTTAAACCCTGTTTTCACTATCAGTTGTGTGATCTTAGAAAAGCACACCTCTCTCTGAACTTCAGCTCTGTTGTCAGTACATGTGGATAATAATACAATCTTCAAAAGGTTAAGAGGATTAAATACTGGCTCTAGTAGCTAATATTTTATGAAATAAATATGCCCAAGCCTCTCAACATGCATTATTCACTTACTAGGTAGTGGATCATGACGGTGATGAATACAAGACTGATAGCTGTACTTGGGGTGCATCATATGGTTTGAACCTATGACTCACGCTGCGCTGGGTCCACAAATGCTTTTGTGAGCAGTTTTGAGGTCAGGAGTCCCAGCACCCTGAGGTCACTGGGTATGAATGGGTAGACGGATGGGACTATTCTTGAAATCACATTTTATTGGATTATGACCAGTTCTTTTACTTCTCTTTCATCTCCTCATCCCTTAGGCTGAAAAATTACTTTATTACATTTTGTTGCAATCCTAAGAAAAACCTGTATACAGGTATAAAATTTCCTAACTGTAAATGTGGAATAAAAATGTTCACTTGGTGAACCAGTTTAGAATTTCAACAGGCTTTTCTACCAGATTCCCCATCCTCCAGCCCTATCCCTTGACCCCGGCATCTTCTGCCTTATAAAAACACACTTCAATTCCAGCTAATATAATCATAATCATAATGAATCATCATCATTGTAATAATAGCTTGTTCTTGTGCTATACAAGCATTGTTCTAGGCACTGCACATGTTTTACATTATTTAATGCTCAAAATAAAGCTATGAGGTACATGTTATTTTTATTCTAATTTTACAGATGAAAAGATTGGAATTGAAAGGAATCAAATAACTTTACAAAAATGCTTGTCTGCTGAGAAGAACTGAGTAGAACAGAGAAGCCATCCTTGAGGGCTCAGTCACACACCTTGTTGCCTCTCTTCCTCTAAGCCCAGTGGTCCTCCAAATGATCCCCACCAGGTTTCTCCATTCTAGAAACATATCTATATATTTTACATATCTATAAAATGAAATAATATGGAAAAAAAGTCTAGATTTTCTTAGCAGCAAAATCCTTCCTCTTCCCATTCGCTTCTCCTTTTCCTCTTCCTGCACCACTCAAAGACTATGTCTGTTTACATCTATGGAGACTTCGCCCCATAGAGTGGTGTGTCACTTTACCTCAATGCTGAGCTTTTTCCTTAACACCCTCAGTAGATGCACACTTAGGCTAAATTGCTAAAGACAGTAGAAGGGGTTTCAAAGCCTGTGTGGGGAAAAAGAAGAAACTCACAGCAATAGAGGAACTTGAGGAAATATCAGAGGTGCCTAGTAAGGATTTTATTACATTTTATTGATATAAATGTAATCCTTTATATATGTATGTATATAGTCCTTTAAATATGTGAATCTTTCTTTGTCTTCCTATGTAAGCTTAACAGCTATCTATCTATCTATCTATCTATCTATCTATCTATCTATCTATCTATCATCTATCTATCATCTACCTATCACCTATTTATTTATCTTGCTAATATATTGTAGAATTTGGAATCTTGGGAGGGGCATCGAAAATTTGAACTTAGTATAACCTTTGCCCTGCAGTTGGTCAAGGGTCAAAAGCTAAGGCTACCCCCAGGCAGCCAGCCCCATCTTGGTCACATCTTCAACATTTTAATACTAGCAAACACGTATCTAGCATTTGCAATGAGCCAGATGCTATCTAAATACTTTAAATATATTCACTTATTTAATCCTCATAGCAACTACATAAGCGAGGTATTCTTATTGGCTTCCCTTTGTAGATGGAGAAACTGAGCACAGAGAGGTCAAGTGACTTGCTTAAGGTCACACACTTCATGTGTGGCAGAGCTAGAATTTGAACCCAGGTGACTTGTTTCAGAGACTATAATCTTCCACACTATATACTGTACTTTTGTGATTTTTGAATTCCTATTTCTCCCCATATTGCATTTATGTTTTTCTCTATCTCAAAATCATACTTCCAGATATCTATTGGACTGTCTGCTTACACTTTAATCACGGAGAACTACCCTCTCTGCCAGTACTTTATGAGCCTCCATAGCTACCTTTCTACCAAGGGATTCAGACCTCTTGGGACACAGCTGATTTCACCAAGGATTAGAACCTGACTTCGGAAGGGCCAACAAGATTCTCAGAGCTGGGAACCGAGGGCTGAACTGTGTGAACAGCACAACTCCAGGAAGGTGTTGAACTCCTGCTGTCAAGATCCTTAGGCTGCTCCACTCCTGTCTTCCTGAGTCTCAGTTATTAATAACGGCCTTGGATTCTGCATGACACCTGAGAATCTTTCTGATAAATTTTCTTTACAGTGAAGCCAGTTTGGGATGGCCCCTGCTACTTGTAAGCAAAGGTCTTCTCTAAGCCACTGTGCCCCCTCATTTGGACTGCTGTGCACACACGCTACCTGTCAAATAGTTCTCAAAAAAAGCTTATTTTGCTAAACCACACACATACTATTATTCTTTCCTCAGTAAAGGCTGGACATACTCAAATACAAATACAGAAAAGGAGCACTAGCTATATCTCACTTTTTTATACTGTTTTCTTCTTATTTTATAGCTAGAAATGTCCTTTAGGTATTTCAAACAACATTTATTTTTATGAAATATAAATATACCATTGAATCTAAATCTTCTAAGTAATAGTAAGTCCAGAAGCCACCATTGTGCAATCAAACTAAAATTTCACTGAATCAAACCTTTCCAACACATGGTGCACTCACTCTCAGTGATGGTAGAGATGGTGCCAAAGTGAAGCTGGGCAGCACAGATCATCGTTTCACTCTCGTGCTATTTCGTTTTTAAGTGTTTTGATGTCAGAAAAGCTCATTTATTTCACAGAGTGAACATTTTATTTTACTTTTTTGATTTTAAATTTTTGTGGGTACATGATAGGTGTATATATTTGTGAGGCACATGGGGTATTTTAATATAGGAATTCGATGCACAGTAATCAGAACAGTGCAAAGGAGGTATCCATCACTTCAAGCATTGATCCTTTTTTTGTGTCACAAACAATGCATATTTAAAAAAAAATAGAGATGAAAGGCTGGGCGCAGTGGCTCATGCCTGTAATCCCAGCACTTTGGAAAGCCAAGGTGGGTGGATCACCTGAGGTCAGGAGTTGAAGACCAGCCTGGCCAACACGGCAAAACCCTATCTCTACTAAAAATATAAAATATATAAAAAAATTAGCTACTCGGGAGGCTGAGGTAGGAGGATTGCTTGAATCCAGGAGGTGAAGGTTGCAGTGAGCCGAGATTGTACCACTGCACTCCAGCTGGGCAACAACTGCAAATCTCAGTCTCAAAAAAAAAAAAAAATATTGCTCAATGTAGTCTCGAACTGCTAGGCTCAAGCAATCTTCCCACCACAACCTCCCAAAGTGCTGGGATTACAGGCATGAGCCAATACACTCCACCAATATAGTTAAAATTTTAAATATCTGCTTTGATTCTATATAAAAAAAACCAGTTTTAAAATTGGTATATATGTTTTAAAAACCAATTCGATGCCTAGTACATGGTTAGACTACTTTAGTGATTCTAGCTTTTTTGCTTCTTTTAACTTTCCAAGTCATCTTTGCCTATGCCTCACACTGAAATCAACCAGAATCAGTATTGTGAGTGCCTTTACTTTAAATTATATCATGATTGCTGGAGAAGAGGAAACTCATGATGACAACCAACTGACAATCACTACTTCCCATCTCGTTCCTTTTTTCCCAAGGTTCATTCTTTGTCTATATACCTCATTTTTCTACTGTGCCTAAATATATTTCTTTAAAAAAACTTTATATACAAAAATTTTTAAGTTCAAAATGTTGCTTTTCTTTTGGTCTTCTGAGTCTTCTAAGTTGGTTGGCCAAGAAGGAAGAAAAGAGCCTTCATTTCGTCTTAATTTAGTGGTTCCCAGCCAAGGGCCACTTTGTTCCCCATGGAACATTTAGATATATCTGGAGAATTTATGCTTATCAAAAGTGGATGAGGATAGAGTGCTACTGGAATGCAGTGGATGGAGGCCAAGGAAGCTGCTAAATATTCTACAGTGCGTAGGATGTCTCCCCTCCACCCATCCACCTCTCCACCTCCTGTTCAAATGTCAGTTATGTAGAGGTGATGAGACTCTGCAGTCGAGTTACAGTGAAGGCACTCGGTGAGATGGTTATGAGAACAGACTGTAGAGCCAGAGGCCTGGGTTTAAATTCTGCCTCTGCCATTTCCTAACTCTGATGCTTTCTGTAAGTTATGTTTTCTATCTGTGCCTTAATGTTCCTGTCTACTAAATGAAACTGTAGTAATTATTATTGTTTAAGTTTGTTGGGAAGATTAAGTAAATTAATATATGTAAAACACTTAGCAATGTGCAAGGTACATAGTGTTTAATAATAAGTTATAGATTTTCTGACTGTTCAACTGAGATGCAGAGTTCTTTCCAAGGAGACTTTTTTTTCTTTTATTTATTTATTTATACTTTAAATTCTGGGGTATATGTACAGATCATGCAGGTTTGTTACACAGGGATATATGTGCCATGGTGGTTTGCTGCATCCATCCCCCCCGTCATCTACATTAGGCAAAATGGTATCCCTCCCCAATCTCCCCACCCCCTGCTATCCTTTCCTCCCGTCCTCTCACCCCCCGAGAGGCCCCAGTGTGTGATGCTCCCCTCCCTGTGTCCATGTGTTCTTATTGTTCAACATCCACTTATGAGTGAGAACATGTGATATTTGGTCTTCTGTTCTTGTGTCAGTTTGCTGAGAATGAGGGTTTCCAGCTTCATCCATGTCCCACCCAAGGACAAGAACTCATCCTTTTTTATGGTTATATAGTATTCCATGGTGTATATGTACCACATTTTCTTTATCCAGTCTATCTTTGATGGGCATTTGGGTTGGTTCCAAGTCTTTGCTATTGTAAACAGTGCCACAATAAACATACATGTGTATGTGTCTTTATAAAAGAATGTTTTGTAATCCTTTGGGCATATACCCAGTAATGGTATTGCTGGGTCACCAAGGAGACTTTTCTACAAAATGAAGGGAAAAAATAACAAGTAAGAAGTGAATGCAAAAGCAAATAAGAAACAGGAATTCAATCAACGTTTCTTACCCTAAGGCCACTGAAGTCCAGTCAACAAGAAGCCTCCTGGCCTGGCTTACCATTTGCTCTTGTCTTGCTCAGAGCACAGTGTGGCAAACAAAAGTGATTACAGGTGCCAGACAGTTCTTATATATGAAACAGGAGGCCCAATATTGGCATTTTAAACATATAGAAATGTCTTCACTTCTACAAAGAAATTTACTTCCATTTTTCTTGAATCATGTTGCCCTCTTTGTCTTTTCCTGCCATTGATAGGGACAAGAATCCAGAGAAATATTATTCTGCCTTAATCTATACAATAGTGCAATAACAATCATAAGTGGCAACGGACACTTGGTGTTGATGTTGAGGAGAGCAGAGCAAGTGTGTACCAGCTGGAGAAGGCAGGCCTGGCCTTAGCAGGGCAGCTGCCACTCAAGTTCAGACAACTGCTGAAATGGGGATCTAGTCCAGTGGCTGCCAGATCTTCTCCATTTTTTGAAAACAATTTTCTGGATTTTTATGTGTACTTTCAATATTTAAATGTTAATTTATATTGGTGAAATATTGCTGTGCAGGTAAAAGAAAAAAGCATGGCTGAGGACTGAGTTAAGCGTCAGGGCACTGTTCAGCTTTCTAAGACTACTACAATAAGGCTTTTTGTACCTTGTATCCCATTTCCCATTATTCAAAAGTCCCAGTAGTGCCTAATGCATGTGCCCATTCAGTAACTAGTATGGAATGTCTATTGTGCACCTGGTTTTATGCTAAGTGCTTGACATACAGCAATGACAGGTACTAAGTGTCTGTCACTCTGAAGCTTGCGTTCTAGTGGGAAGAGATAGTAAAAATAAATAAATATATAGTATTCCAGATAGTATACTATGCAGTCATAAAAAAGAACAAAATCATGTCCTTTGCAGCAATATAGATGCAGCTGGAGAACATTATCCTAAGCAAATCAATGCAGGAACCAAAAAACCCAGTACTATATGTTTTCATTTATTAGTGGGAGCTAAACATTGGGTACTCTTGCACATAAGCTGGAAACAATAGACACTGGGAACTACTAGAGGGAGGAGGAAGAGAAGGGGGGTCCAGAGTTGAGAAACTATTGGATACTACACTCCCTGCCTGGATGACAGGATCAATCATACACCAAACCTCAATATCAAGTGATACACTCATGTAACAAACGTGTACATATACCCCTGAATCTAAAATAAGTTAAAGTTATATAAAAAGGTAATATTCCAGCTGTTCATATGGGTTCTGAAAAACATAAAGCAGAAAGTTGAGGTACAAAGTGCCCTGTGAAAGAAGGCTGAAAATAAGGGACCATTGGAAGAAAAACCATAAAGAAGAGAGTGAGTGTTGCTGATATTTCAGGAAACAGAATTCAAGGCAAGTGGAACAGAAGGTGCGAAGGCCCTGAGGCAGACGGTTCACTTAGTAGACTTGCAGAGCACCAGGGAGGTCAATGTGGTGGAAGCACAGTGAATGAGGACCAGAGTGGAAGGGCTTGTGTGCTCTGGTGAAAGTTTGACTTCTGAGTTCTGTTCCTTCAGACGGGCAGTCACTTTAGGAGTTGGAACGGAGACAGCACATGTCCTGTTTTACATTTTACAAGGCTGACTCTGACTGCTGTTGAGAACAGATGGTGGAGAAGCTTCCTTTGAGTGCTCTGGGACTAGTTAAGGCTGCCTCTGTACTGTGGACAGTTGTGAACACAGCTGAAATGGGCTCTTCCACCTAACAACGCCTTTCCCCACCTTCTCCGGTTAAGGTGCCCTATGGAAGAGGCCCTTCTTCTCAGTTATTGGTGCCTTTTGAACAACCCCTAGCATCGTATTCTTTTTCTCTCTAGAATCTTCTACATCCATAACCTTGGATTTCTTCTGGGCTGCTCTGCTAGGCTGTCTATGGATCGACTCTGGACCTGAATGGGCTCTTGTCTCCCTAAGCGCATCTTCACCACCAGGAAGCTCCCCTGCTTTACTCCCTTCTCCATCTCTTTATGTATCCCTGGACTTTGGAATTCCCAACACTTTCCCTCACCATTGTGCTCCACTTGGTCTGGAAGAGATTGGAGGGACATGCCTGTGTCCTGGATGATGTTTATCTCCTGCCATCTCTTCCCGAGTAATCCAACAGTGGGCACGTGTATATCTCTTAATCTTTCAATAACTGACCCACCTGCTGCAGATATTTCTTCTTTTCTCTTCCAAAGATGTCTTCATTTTTTCCTTTCATCATTTCATCAAGAACACAGATTTTGGAGACCACTACCAGAGTTCCAGAGCTGACTTTGCCATTTCCAGTTGGTGGATCCCTGTGTAAGTCAACCTGTCTCCGCTTCTTCCTGTGTCAAATGGGGATAAGATGACTCATCTTATAGGATTGTAGTGTGCAGTATTAAATGAGTTAGGTAAACTCCGAAGTGTCTGACATGTAGTATTCTTTAAATAAATGTGAACTGTCATTATCACTACAACTGTTAATTTTCCTTTACATTATTTAGATGCTCCAAAGTGTATTAAAACTTTCAATGTATACAAAATGTGTACATATACTACTCAATAAGTCAGTGCTTAAAACTAAAAAGAATAGTTTCAGTAGCTTACAAGCTTACAAACGTTTAAGTATTCACTGAATGACATGATCACTATTAGCAAAATGTCACATGAATTGAGTGACTTTTTTTTTTCTCTTTTTTACAGGAAAAAAAGAGAAAGAGTCTAATTTAAATCAATTGAAGCTGTTCTGTTTCACAAGACTGCCAGAAGATGTGTGTAGCTGAAGAATTTTAAGTGGAAAGAGGCAACCTCCCATAAATCTTCCTTTAGTATATTCATATCCGACCCATGTTAGACAATTAGGTCCCTCATGGGGTATGAACAGAAAGGAGGTGGGAAACAGGGTGGGAAGGAGGCTGGATGCTGCTGTCTTTTTCTTTTGTCTTCAGAAAAATAATGGCCCCAAGGGATCAGATTTAATCTCCTTTCATGGAGAAGGTGTAGAGAAAAAGGGCAAAAGAATGAAAGAAAGAAAGCTAGAAGGGAAAGGAATAGCTTGGATCATTTAAACACTTCACAGTGGGTTTTATAATTTTTATTTATTTATTATTTCCTTGCTTCAGGAAATTCAGTGGACAGAAATCACACATACAAAACAGATACAAGGCTATCCTTGCTCTTTAAGAGATTCAAGACAGGACTGCCTTAAAGACAGAAGCTGTATTAATGTATTTAAAAGAGATCATTTTGCAATCTACTTCTGAGGATCCTCCTTTATTTATGTATTAATTTATTTGCATGCTTCTCTTTTTCTTTGCTTTTCTTTGTTTCTTTCTTTTTTTTTTATGAGATGGAGTCTTGTTCTGTTGCCCAGAGTGGAGTGCCATGGCATGATTTCAGCTCACTGCAACCTCCGCCTCCAGGCTTCAAGCGATTCTCCTGCCTCAGCCTCCTAAGTAGCTGGGATTATAGGTGCCTGCCACAACACCTGGCTAATTTTTGTATTTTTATTAGAGAGGGGGTTTCACTATGTTGGCCAGTCTGGTCTCAAATTTCTGACCTCAAGTGATCTGCCCGCCTCAGCCTCCTAAAGTGCTGGGATTACAGGCATGAGCCACCGTGCCCAGCTTCTCTTTTTCTTAATGATAACTAGAGCCTCTGGAATCTCTGTGAAATCCTGTATCCTTATCTTCTTCAAATTTCTAAACGAACAATGGTGGTGAAATTGAGGAAAACATGATACCAGCATTGGAAAAAGATTTGAAACAAAATGGAAGACTCACCACTAACATGTTAGTACCTGATGAAGGGTTTATTCTATCTGATTTATAGAGGAGATTTTCTAGACAATCATTTCATAGCCTTTCACCTGTGTCAGGGTAGGACAGCCACAGCCCTTGTTTTAAAGCTCGCCTTTGTTTAATCCCCATTACCTGGACTTATAAACTTCCTCCTTTAATGTTTTACAGGTTTACCTATGTATGAATGTGAGATATGTTTAAATAAAATGTTTACACATGTTTAAATGGAAATGTCTGTTTCAATGAAAATGCACTTTATACATGTTTAAATAAAAATAATTTAAGCCTGCAGATGGATTAATATTTTTCCAACTCAATGCTCTTTATAAGGTGGTGCAATTTTTCTGTCAGTTCCTTTATAACTGTGTTCCTTTCAATTGCAAAATGTAGTCATTTGGCTTGACTATTGGCCTGGTGTGCTACATCTTCCTCTGAGTTGAATACCTTCCATCTCTGCATGGCTTCCTGTTAAATATTTATTATCGAACAATGTTGGGAATTAGGGGAAATTTTGCATCCAACTAAGACACAAATATTCCATGCTGAGACCCTCCCTTCAATTAAACCTCCAGATTCTGTCCTTGCAATGCCTGAGTAGAGAAGATGAAAGAATAACAAAGATCTCCTGATTAGGCCAGACGGTGTTTCCAATGTCATTACATTAAAAAATAAATAAATAAAAAATAAACCCGTGAGAAACAAACAGTATTATGAGCCTTTTCTTTCCTTTTTCTGTTCTTAGGTAATATGTCAGTTACCAGTGCTTCAAAACATGGTGTAAACAATACGTTGTATTCATTAGAACTAATTTACTTGATTAGTTCTTTACTTTTATTTGTGCTTTCTGAAATTGGTCTCAGGTGACAAAAATATATGTGACATATGAAAGTGTTTAATCAAGTAGTCTTTTTTCTTAATTATCCTAGAAAAAATTACTTATGCCCTTTCAACATTGGCTTTATTTATGCATTGTTAAGGTTTGAATGTGTATAAAATTCATGGGTTGGAAACTTTTAAGGATAATCATCACAAAGTTTCTGTCAACAGGGCTAAATTTAGATAAATAAGAAATTGTCAACATTCCTTATAGATATTGGATACCAGACCTTTGTTGGATGCATAGTTTGCAAAAATTTTCTCTCATTCTGTGGGTTGTCTGTTTACTTGGTGGATAGTTTTTTTGTTTGTTTTTTGTTTTCTGTGCGGAAGCTCTTTAGTTTAATTAGATCCCATTTGTCAATGTTTACTTCTGTTACAATTGCTTTTGGCATCTTCACCACTGAATACTATGCAGCTATAAACAAGAATGAGATCATGTCCTTTGCAGGAACAGGGATGGCGCTAGAGGCCACTAGCCTTAGTGAACTAACACTGGAAGAGAAAACTAAACATTGCATGTTCTCATTTATAAGTGGAAGCTACATAATGAGAATACATGGATGCATAGAGGGAAAGACTATACACTGGGGTCTCTTGGAGGGTGGAGGGTGGGAGGAGGGAGAAGATCAGGAAAAATAACTAATGAGTACCAGGCTTAATACCTGGGTGATGAAATAATCTGTACAACGAGCCCCATGACACAAGTTTACCTATGTAACATACCTGCATACGTATCCCTGAATTTAAAATAAAAGTTAAAACAAAGAAATCAACAAAATTGATCAATGAGAGCTATTTAGCCACTTTTTTCTTCTGTAAAGGGAAGGAAGATGGTATCTACAGTGACTCTGCAACCAAGTGATGACTACAGGCACTATCTTAGTTGAAGCAAGACCTGGGCCAGCATTTCTTTCAGAAGGTTCTCGGCTTCTTTTCTATAATGCTTCAATTACTGCAAATAGCAGTATCAAGGTAAGGATTTCTTGTTATTAGCATTCTCTGTGCCTAGGATAGTGCCTGCCACAGAACAGTCACTTGGTCATATTTGTTAAATGAAAGATGAATGGATGGATGATCATGCTGCTGCTAATGGGAATGAAGATGCTAGAAAGAAGCTATGAGGTTAGCTTTTTAAAACAAAAGAGGAGACAGGGAACGGAAAGTAAGAGCAGAGAATAAACGTGAATGCATCACACAGAAGCTAAAGGAGAGCAGTTCTGGATTCTTCTATAACATTCATGTCTTCCTTGTTATTCTTAGAAAGTTTGACTTTCTCTTTATTAAAAAAAAATTGTATAAGTGTTCCTCTATTACCTATACTGTCTTGCTATCGTTATTTTGTTTCCCTTGTTACCTTTTCTCTTTCAACCACTCAAGAGCAATGAAAATCAAGTCAGCATATTAACAAGCTCCAAAATTGCAGGATGCAGAGGCTGGAGAGTAAATGATAGTCCTTGCCTATCCTTCCAGATCCTTACCAACATCAAACATCTTGATTTGTCAATGGATGATGTTCTCTGAAACCCAAAGGGACGTCCAAATCTATGTTAATCCTTGGTAATAAAATGCACCTTTTAATGATCAGCAGAAAGTCCATTCTCTTTTTTTTATAGCAAGGTCTAGAAAAGCCTAGATGAAGGGATAACTCTCTAATGATAGCACAGGAAGCAATGATTCTCCTTTTTCTGGCCTTGGTATTTACAGAATACCATGGCCTGTGAGGCCGGAACCACCCCTTGCAGGCAGAAAGGTGATTTTGTGGCTCACAGCATTCTGCAAACCTTCTCCATCAGTTCACTGCTCAGAAAGCACCTGTACTAAATATTTTATGCCAAGGCCATGAAAATCCAGAGAGTGCAGCTGTCCTCAAAATTTCTCATTTCTTACCTGCAGTGGCAAGGTCACTAGGTGGCTGCACAAATGGCCATGGGATAGATTGCATACAGCAGGGCAAGTAGAAAACAGGAAAGGGGTTATATTAAAATTGAACAGAGGCCCTTCTAGAGATTTCCTTCTTGCTAAAACAATTCACAGAGGTCCTTCAGCACTGTTGAGTTCGTAGTTTCATTGCAAAAATTCTAAAAGTCTTCCTCTTCTCCATTCTGTGTTCTGCCTCCTGTTTTATGAATGATTACATGTGTTTTTTCTCTCCCTCAGCTTCAGAAGAAGTAGACTCATCTTTAGCACTCTTTCTTCATAGTATATAATCTGACTCCACGCTTGTCAGCTCTGTAAGCCTCTAAGCTCTAAAAACCTGTTTCCTGTTGAAGATGCAAACGATTTCTGTCAAACTTATCAATAAAAGTCAAAGGGAGATAATATATGAAAAAGTGCTTTACAAATAATAGATAAATGTATGTGATGGGTATTGGGTCTCTATATCACACGTTTTATTTTATTTTTCTCCTAGAGTCTTCTAGAAGCAAAAATTGGTGTTATGTCAACCTGAAGCTCAGTCCCATTGTTAGTATATAAAAATGGAACCCAGAGCTTCCATGAAAGATACCTCACTGAAAGGCTTTCTAGATGTGAGGCTCGGGAAGGCAAGTTCTGCTTCAAAGGACAAGTTGCACTGAAGGAAGAGGAATGCCACCGGGACTTACAAAGACCTAAGAAATGTGCTACAGGCAATTCTTGCTCCTAGTCAACTGCTGAGGAATTTTCCCATGTTTTTAAGACTATTTGTTTCTCTAATATTCAGGCATTTCATTTTTATTTTTATTTAAAAATGTTTTTCTCCTAATGCTTTTTACTTATTCAGTTTAACATTTTTCAACTTTACATTTAAAGTTCCTTATTCTATTTTTAATCTTTAATCCATTCTTCTTTTACATATTTAAATTTTTATCTCATAGGTTTTAACCTTTTATCCTAATTTTTTTCTTTTTTCTTTTTTTATGTGTTTAACCTTTTATCTCATTGGCTTCTTGCTCTTTATCTTTTATTATAAATCTCATCTCTTTTATCTTTTTATTGTCAACTTTTAACCTTCTCTTGGAATTTTAAACTTTTTTATTCTTAGCTTTTACATTTTATTTTCTCTTCTACTTTACTCTCAGTGTTTTAATTTTCCATTTAACTGTCTACCGTAATCACTTTTGAAAAGTAAAATATAAAAGTATTTTTCTTCTAATATTTATCCTTATTTTTAGATTTATTTTTATAAGGATTGACAAGGAGGAAGCTGTAGGTGAGGTGGCATAAGTAAGAATCTGAACCATAAATCTCAGATGCCTTTTCCATAATGTAAGTTCCCTTAGGAAGCTATAAATGTAAATCCTATGTTTGAATGAGATACCTGGGCTGGAGAAATAATTTGAGACTCAATAACATGTTTATGGTATTTAAGCCAAGAGACCAAACGAGATCACTTAATACAAAGTTAAAGAAGAAGAAAGATGCAGTCAGAGTTGAGTAGGAGAGCATCCCCAATATATGGGATTGCAATGATAAGAAGAGCCAAGTAAATGAGATAAGGAGGAAGAACCAGTGAGGATTGGAGAAAAACCAAAATAATTAGAATTGTAGAGGAGGGAAAAATTATTTTTTCATCTTAGCCTTATTGGCTGGGACCCTGCCAATTAGATTGACGAAAGACAGATTAACAAGAGAAGAAAACACAGATTTTTATTAACATGGACATCACTCATCTACATGAAAACACTCAATAATGGATAATTCAAAGAAGGTTTTAGAACTTAAGCTTATATAGCATTTTAGCAAATAATAATAATGATTGCAAAAGTGATAAGAAAAAGGAAGAGGACTTTGAGCTTCTAGAGGTGGCAAATTGTGGAAAGAAAAATATATGATGAAACAACTGGTAAAGAAAGGCTAGTTAGTAAGGTATATTATGTACATTCTTCTGGAGTTACCTCTGTTGATTAAGAATCTTCTCACCATTCCTGGTAAAGATAGGGTGGGCAAAGAGTTTTTTTGTCTGCTTCTTGATAATTATCTTCAGCTCAAAATAACCATAGGCCAAAGTGGCATATTTTGGGGTGGCCTATTCTCCTGCTCTTCATGTTCTGAGAGTCAAGTCAATAAATGGCTTCAAAGAACAAAGAGTGAACAACTAGGCCAAAAGCTTCTAGTCATTTAAATAAGCTGATGATTGAAAATTGACCTTTACTTTTCACATCTTGGAGGTTTTCATTAGCCTTGGCAAGGCTGGTTTGGTGGAATAGTGGAAATAAAAGCCTGATTATAGTTGGTTCAAGAGAAATTTGGAAAAGAACAGAAGAAAATATAGAAAATTCCTTTAAAAAGAGGTAAATTGGTTTGTGGCTAGAAGTATTGTGTCAGGAAGGATTAAAAAGAAGTTAGATATTTTATTATGATAGAATTGATTCAGGAGAGAAGGAAAACTTGAATTGCTAGAGAGAGAGAGAGGCAACAGTTGTTAGGAAGATTAGGTTGTGAACTGGAATCTAATGTATACAATAGTTAGCACAGCTTAATCATAGAGCAGCTATGGAGGTAACAATGCTGACAGCAAATACCACTCCATTTTAGTGACGCATAGCCATGAGCCTTGTGCAACTCTGCAGGTGTGTTAGGGATCAGCACATCTAAGCTCGATTAGAGAAGCTATGCAGCTCTTTTTCAAGCCCAGCAGCTGGGTCAGCTTGTCTCCAGGGATTAGGCTCAGGTCTAATCTACATGTCTCCTATTCTGAGGCCCCTCAGGCTCATGGAATGGCTAAAACACATGAATGCCAGGGAAGAACTTAAGGCCACTTGATAACTTTTTGTTTTATTTTTTATTTTTGAGACAGTGTCGCTCTGTCATCCAGGCTGGAGTGCAGTCATGTGATCATGGCTCACTGCAAGCCCCACCTCCTATACTCAAGCAATCCTCCCACCTCAGCCTCCTGAGTAGCTGGGACCACAGATGCATACCACTATGTTTGGCCAACTTTTTATATTTATTTTGTAGAGATGGGGTTTCACCATGTTGTCCAGGCTGGTCTTAAACTCCTGGGCTCAAGTGAGCCTCCCACCTTGGCCTCCCAAAGTGCTGGAACACTTGAGTGTGACACACCATGTCCGGCCTCACTTGAGACCTAAACTTGGAACTGGCATTCTCACTTTTGCTCGATTCTATTGGCAAAGCAAGTCACAATGGCAAATCTAAAATCAAAAGGTAGAGAAATACACTTAACAAGAGGCTATATATGTATCATCTATATCTTGTGGACAGATATAGATCAAGAGAAGTGGATAGAGGTAGATGCTATTTTCTCATATGTCCTATTTATTTATAAAAATAAGTCAAAGTCATGAGCTAAAATTGAGGATGTTTTTATGCTTGTAAAAAGAGGGAAGTCATAATTGGTCCTAGGAAAGGGGTGAATTTGTGGATTAGAAATATAGTCTAATGGCTGGGAAGAACAAAGAGTCTGCGAGATTCAAGTGAAACCGGTAGGCATGGTTGCGTGCTTCCTTCTAGGTTCATTCAGCCATGTGGTTGCTGCCATTGATTAAGGTTGGTGGTTGCATTTAATCACATTTACAGGTTGCACACCTTCAATCTCAAAGTCGAGCATCTGAAATGCTTACATGTGTAATCCTGTGTAATCCTAGCACTCTGAGAGGCTGAGCCAGGAGGATCACTTGAGGTTAGGTGCTGGAGGCTGTAGTGAGTTATGATCCTGCCAGTGCACTCCAGCCTGGGTGATAGAGCAGACGAGACCCCGTCACTAAATAAAATAAAATATAATAAATCTCTTGGTCACCTGTGGTTATCTAGGACCTGTAACTCTGTCTTGAGAAAGAATATGAGCAGACAGCTCACTATGAAAAAAATATCAGGAGCCCATAAACAGAAAGAAAAAAGTAATGCTAACCTTTTTACTCAAATACATGCAAATTGAGAATACAAGGAGATAACAATATTCAGCTGTCAAATAAGCAATGACAAAAATAATTATAACATTTACAACCCATGGAGTAGGGTCAGAAGAGTTACAAGTGCTAGTATAAACTATTAAGACTTTTCTGGAAAATAATTTAGCAACATGCTTTAAAGGCAAAAAATGCATTTTTTCTTGATTGGGTAATATTACTTTTAGAAATCTAGAAAAAAAAATTGTCATAAGTGCAGAAAAGTTTATATATAGAAATATTTAGTACTACATAGTTTGTAATAGTGAAATTAAAATAAACTCATGTATTAAAATATTTAAATATATAGTAATATATATAAAATATTTTAAAACTTTATGATCTATTTCTATAATGGGAAACAGACCATTGAAAATCATGCTTTCAAAGAGTTATTAATGAATTAAGAATATACATATAAAATCTTTTGTTAAAATTTGTTAATATAACAAGAAAGCATATACAGCTCAAAATTGGTTCTCAAAATTGGTGTACCTCAGAATCACCTGTAGGATTTATCAAAATCACAAATGTCTTGGTCCCACCTCAGATCTATTGATTCAGAATCTCAAGTGAAGTAGGAATATGGACAATTACAGTAAAACAAAAATTATATTGGTTTTAAAAGGAAAAGTTACTATTTTTATTATTAGAAAAAATGCAGTGAATATTATTAAAATGAAAATTTCCTTGTAGTCTTTGAGAATTTCTCCTCCCACTCATTAGCAGTTGACGACAGGTGCTCCAAAATCAGTTTTATCCTTGCAGCACATGAATGAACAGGTGACTCACTATAGACAGAGAGACAAGTTTAACCAGATCAGCAGGTAACAAACATAAAACCAAATATATCAACACCGAAATGCACTAAGCATTCCTTTAGGATTTTTATTCTACTTAAATTTTGTTATAGATTTCAAAAACAAAAAAACTCATGCTTAATAATGGTATGTGGGAAAAGCTGATGAGTTGGTTGGCCAACACATCTGGAATAGGAGAGACGTAAATGTACAGAGCCCAGTGGGCACTGGGGAGCTGGCTTCCCTAGATTCATAAAGCAGATCAACTGCCCTGGACTTTGTAAGATCAAAGCCCCTTTCTGTCTAAGTGTTGACAGTACTCATTTATTTGCATAATTGAAGGGAAATTTTACAACTTATAAAGTGGGGTTGATTTCTTTCCTTCCTTCAGACCTGTCCGAATAGCACTCTTCATGGTTGACTGACATTGTCCATGACAATTATTTACCTTTATCAACTCTGTGTACGTGGTCTGCTTTGAAAGACTCCATTGTGGAATTTATCAGGGTTTTAATAAAGTGAGCAGTTCTTTATTTTCCCTAATTAGTAGCTATTAGCTCATGAAACATTCTATATAAAACATTCGCCAATTCTCATATTGATTATTACATTGTTTATTCTAAGATGGATATTCTACACAAGGAAAACAAGCTCCATATATAGTTGTGTTGCTGTTGACCCCAATTAATGATACTGTTTATCACCACAGATAGAAATCAGCTAGAAGAATACAAGGTTATGACTGTGTTAAAATACAAACTTTAGATAAATGAAATTTAACAGGGTGTAATTGAACAAAGAATGATTCACAAATTGAACCAACAGAGGTTCAGATAGCTCTGCTCTACAATGTAGACAGGTGGCATTTATGGACAAAAAACAAAAGTGAGATACAGGAGCAGCTGGATGGGCTACAGCTTGGTGTTTGCCTCCTAGGAACATGGTCTGATCAATTGGTGCCTGTGACTGACTAAAGCATAGCTATTGTAATTGGCTGATTCAGATATTTGTTACAAAGGTTTATCCTTACATTAGGTTTTCAGTTTAAATACTAAGTTAGGTTGCAGTTTGTTACATAAGGACTTGAAGTATGAAGGCATTTTAAGGTCAATTTACTTTAACAGTCATTTTTTTACCTTTCCACTTACTTTGACTCTGTGAACATGGATTAGTTGGCAGGTAAACTGCTGGAGCTCAAGATAATCCCTAGTTACTGAGTTATTATTGTTCACAGAAAGCCATGATAATAATAAAGAAGTTATTTTGGATAATCACAGTTTTTTGCATTTCAAAATGGCTGTTATTATGCATTACCTGCCGATGGCAAAGTAACTCAGGTACCCCATAAATATATATATACCTACTATGTACCCACAGAAATTAAAAATAAAATTTAAGAAAATGGAGATGTGTTCTGCACTTTTATTCTTTAACGTATTCCTTAATATCTTGAAATCATTCTTACATAAAATGCATATGTGCCCTTTGCCATAGAGAACTAAAAGATGATTCCTTCTGTTTTATGCATATTACATAGATTTTCGTAAGGAACAAGGATTGACCTTAATAGACAACAGGCTCATTTGTCAACTGACAATATGAATGGCTGCAAAACAACTATTGCAGAGCCAATTTAGTGACTGGTATATAACTCCTGATATTTAAATAACTGAAAATCAATTATCATATTTAGTGAGTTAATTTATTTAGGTAGTTGGGTTTATATGGGGTTTTCAACCAATTTATCTCGAGGAATACATCAGGAAGTTATATGGCCCAGGGTAAAATGTTGTGCAGAGGATGCTTATAGAATTTAGGGAGACTTTCTTTATAAAACAGAATTAAAACTCAAGTTTAAATGTGAATGTTTATATAGATGAGAAAAAAATTAACAAATTACAACTCAAAAAACTAACACATGCCATATTTCACAAGCTTCTAGAATCCTTCCAACAACCTCAGAAGGAGCCCAGAAATCAGGGGTGCTGAAACATAAACCTCATTGGCTTCACAGTAAATCTACTTCTGAGTTCTTGGGAACATTACTGCAAAAGGTAATGATATATACAGTCTAGGTTTGTCTGCTTTAAATATTTTCAGGTGCAAATGATAGTACTTAAAAGATTTGAAGGCAATGTGCATTTTGTTGATACTTGATTGTAGCAAATGAAAGCTGTTTCGTCAAAAGAATTTTGGCCATTTTGCCAGGTGTATTTAGGGAATCTTTGTACACAGAGAGAGTGGACTTAAGCACATAGATGTGCCTTTTCCAGATTCTCAACTTTTGTAAGAGGATATGTGCCCAAAGCTTACCTTAGCTAGCAGGTGAGAGATAAAGCTCCACACTATACTGCTCTCCAGACCCTTGTCAGCAAGTGCATGGCCTTAAACTCACTGCCCTTATAGCTTATCCAAAGCTTGCTTGGTGGAAATAATGTTTATTGTTCACTTTCTAGGGGAGAGGCATTCAATTCACCCCTCTGAAAACAAGTATCCTCATTTTTAGTGCAGGGAATGGGTTTCCAGATGGGAATGCTAATTGAATTGGTGCTACCTGGGGTCATTATTTATTAGTATGTAGCGTCAGACACATTGGTAAGACTCTTAGACTCTCTTTTCGAATTTCAGTGCTTTCGACCGGAGATTTTTTTTCCAGATACTTTTATTCCTATTTCTATTAGACTCGACATACTTCCCCTGGAGCCTAAAGTCCACTAAATTGTACTTTCTGCATGCTGGGGCCAGAATAACCTTCATAATTTGCAGAACAATTACTTCCATCTTTAGAAAACTTCACATACCCGCTTTATATACAAAATACAATCTAAATTTCCCAACTTATGTTTTGGAGTCTACTTTAACACCTAGGTGCTCTTGAATCCTGCTAAATCATAAACCTCCCAGACCTTGCCTTACACTTTCACTCAGAGCTTATCTCTACTCTTCCATTTTAGCTGAAATGTTCTCATTTCCTGTATCTGTGTAGTTATCCCTCAAAGTATAACTACACTTCCATCTTTTTCATGAGTGTCTTTAATCATCCAAAGCAGAGTTAACCTATTTCTTTTCTGTTTCTCCATTGTCCTTTTGTGTGCATGTATGTATTTACTGTGTACTCATTACCATGCCTTTGTACTTGTATCTGTTTTCTCCCCTCCATAATACTGTGTTTGTATGGGTGGCTTTCTATACCCCCATATCACTCAGAAGACTTTATCATATCAAGTCAGGACACAAGTATTAGATTAAAGCAATTGCCAAGTGATTTTGGATGAAAAGAGCTCTCCTCTCTTAAGCTTGACCCTTGAGAGGCTTGGTGAAGTCTTGACAAAGATTGAGCATCAATTAGACCAGTGACCCAATTCTGACTCTGTCATTATCCACAAGCTAGGTGACCCTGAGGAAATAAATTAACCTCTCTAAGCCTCAGTTTAATCATTTGCAAAATGGGTAGCATATTTCCCTACAGAAAATCTTACATGAACTAAAGATAGTACAATTAGAACAAACAGTACATGTTTGATTAATGTGATTGGGTTGTTTCACTCTAATATTTTCGCCCTGTTATGAGGATTGTGAGCTTCTCCCTAGCTGAGAGTATCATATCTGTGTCTGCTTGAGTGCTGAGCCCTAAGGAGATATGTGGAATATTGTTGCCCTCATTCTCCAAGTCTGAGTCAAGACTTACCTCTTCAATACTGATCCCTTCAACGGAGCTTACACTTGTCTCCAGATATCGGAAAGACAATGCTATGCTGACAGGCAATGCAGTGAATCCTAACCAGCAAATTGAAGAAAATTTAGCAAAGGCAGGGTTTAGAAGCTCAGAAGCATTTTATTTTGCCACCACAAAGAGCCTTAGCTTCTTGGATTCCTTAGCTTCCTGGAAAGGGGCTGGGTATTGTTAGCTACTGTTGTTCCCTTTCCTGACTTTTAAAAATTGTATGACCTGACAGTATTTTACCAATGTCTTGTGGCTGAGGACTGACTGAGGAGTGAGTGATTAGGAAGTGAGGGTTGCAGCATTCCTTCTCAATCCACATAAAGGCCAGTAACTACATTCTCTTTTGCAAAGACAAATTTCATTCACGTAAGTGGAAATAAATAGGTGAGCCAAACCCACTGGGGGATGATTTGCCTGCTGAAAAGGGATTCTACAAAACAATTCTCTCTCATTCTCTCTCTCTCTCTCTGTCTCTCTCTCTCTCTCTCTCTCTGTGTGTGTGTGTGTGTATGTGTTTGCATACAGATTTAAGATATCTTAAAGTGTCTCATAATGATGAATTTGTTATTGCCAGCCCAGGAATTGTGCATGAGAATATAGCAAACTGTATTTGGTCCCACCTCTTCCTCACTCAGAGGGATGAAATATTTTTTATTTCTTATTTTTATTTTGTGTCTTTACAAAACTGAGAGACTATGTAAGACCCTAAAATGTATCATCTGATCTTTTCCTGGTTATTTTTTTTATTTGATACTAGTAATCTGCTCTTACTATCTCACCTAGGGAATCATTGCTGCAAAGTGATTTATCTGGAAATGGTATGCTTCTGGTGCATATATCAGCAAGTGTCATTCCTGTAAACCAGCTGCGATTCTCTGAGGAGCATTTCTCATCTAACTCTAGACATCCCACGGTCTAGTAATCTGGCCATTTATACCCTTAATATCTAGCCATACCATCATTCAGTCTCTCTGATCTCTCTCTCTCTGTTTCTCCGCTCACACACATGCACACACAACATACCTACACATACACACATGCAGTCATTCTTCCTTCCATGCTATGATCCTTACCATTTCTACCTTTACATATCATAAAGAAAATTATAAAGGAAATCAAAGATAAAGCTCAATGCATCATGTTATGCTCAGGCATTTCCTTAAACTCAAAAAATTGTTTTATGCTTTAAGAACAAATATCCATCTGTGTGATATGTTTTGGCCTAAAGTGTATTTATTTCACATAATAAGTTCAATGGCTAAATGGCTGTATATTTGAGTAGGAGTAACTCTTCTGAATATATACCTTGATTATTTTGGTGCTTAACTAGGGCCACCACAAAAGGGTCTATTAAATTATTAGGGTCTACTAGTATATTGGTGATGTCCCCATAAAAATGTTTAGCTGATTCAACAAATAATCCTTATAAAGTCTAGAGATTCTCCCTTAGTAAATCTAAACATCAAGGATCTATATGTTTTTCTATGTAAATGCAATGACCTCCCCCTTCAGGCTGCTGAGACAGTTCTCCAGGGTGTGAGGGAGTCACGGCTCACATCAGGTTTGTGAGGATAACCAGGTGAACCCAAAGAAAGGACAAAGACTTTTCTTTATTTCCAGCCCTAGATATAAAATAACACCTTTATGTCGCTTAGCTAATCCCAGCACTGTCTCAACAAAAAGATATGTTTTTGTCACTTTCACACACAGATAAGACTTGTATCAAGGTTGTTGGGGAAAGCGTTGCAATTTTTCAATTTAAACAACTGCTCATATCAGTGAAGTCTTGGTTAAATAAATTCCCAGTGAAACACAAGATAAGGCAAATCTATTGGAGTATTAAATGGAAAATTTGTTGCTATATTATGTGTACCAGTGGGGAAAAGAAAGGAAGAAGAGAACATCTGGGTGTGATCTGATTACTCATTAACAGTGCAATTAATAAATTCTCCAGACAATTACCTTAAGACAATATTTGCTCAAGCCTAGAATTATTCTGTTGATGGTAGGCGACAAACAGATCTCAGATATAATCTCTTCCTGCTTTGCCCCTGCTGACCTGTGCGAGACAGTGGTCACAGGGACTTGCTGACACCCAGGGTGTTGCATTTGCTTGTGTTTGGTTGTAGAGATTGAATTTAAAAAATAAGAAAAGACAAAGAAGTGGAAACAAACTATGGGAAGGGAGGGAGACTTGTTTCCCCTCCCCAGCTACAGTTTAAAGTGAAGTAGTATTCTCCTTAAATAATTCTCTGATCACATTTAAGGGATAAAGTTCTCATTTTCATAAGAAATGAAAACAACATTGAAAAAATTTTAAAACCAACTGATTTAGGAATCAGCAAAATTAAATTTGTGTTTTAATAATAACCTAATTTGTTCTGTACCCTTGATCAAGTCATAAAAGATGAAAGGCTTATGATGAGGGAGCATTGCAGGATATCTAAAATTGCTTTTGGCTGGAAAGTTGCATGTCTAAAGAACAGATCTGTCTTTGCCTTCATACCAAGATATCTAAAGGTGTTGAATTAATAAGTATGAAATGAACCTCTCCATGAGGCAATTTCACTCATAACACTATCACAACGTGCTGAGGACACCATTCTCTAAACAAAAATATTGAGAAGCCGTTTCTTGAGGCTGAAAGAAACATCTAGTGGAAGATATAGATGTTTTCATGTTGTTTCTATCCAAAAGTAGTGAAAACTCATTGATTTCCAAATGAACACTTTGATATCAATCTTAGAAAGTTCAGTTAAATGGACACCAGACTCCTTGTCAGACGCAGAGACAAAATGTGATGATGTCAAAAGGCAGGTGGGATGGGAACCGACGATCCCAAAAGGCAGGTGGGATGGGAACTGAAGTTCTCCCGGGTCAGCCTCTCTTCTTACGCTTCTTTGACTGGTAGCTAAGCTGACTTCAACCTAGTCATTTTCTCTTTCCAGGAATCACTACAGTTTTATTGCTTTTTCTTGAAGTAGTTTAACCAGAATGATACACACTAGTCCCAGTGTGATCTAACTAACATTTTGTGTAAACACTTGCCTGTTTGATGCCCCATACTATTGGCTGGTCTAAAAAACTACGTTAGTCTTTTGGCCACAGAAGTCTATTCTATCAGTCATTAGGAAACAGTGCAAAATGATGCCAAGGTCCATTTTCTTTATTATATAAATAATCAGTTTCAGCTATAAAATGGATATCCAGGAATAGTATTTGCTAATGTAAATATTATTTACATTGTCAATAATATCTACTAATGTGGCATAAGGCAGTGTTTCTCTAACTGAGAAGTGTTACCTGTTAGTTGGTCCTGCTACACATTAAAATCAAAAAAAGAATGAAAAGAAAGAAATAAAGAAAAAAGAGAAAGAGAACAAAAAAAAAGGAAAAGGAATAGAAAAGAAAATTGAAAGTATCTCACTACATGGTAAAGTATTGTTTTGTAAAATATTTGTCAGAGTTATGTATGTATAAGTGGAGAAAATACATTGCTTATTTATAGGATTGCAATGTAAAGTTTGTTTCCCACTCTGGGTTATATTCAAAAAGTTTTATTGCTACTGTAAAAGGAGTAAGAAATACTACTAAAGTAAGAAAGAATGTTAACTTTAGAAGTTAGCAGGGCTTACTCTTTAGATGTAAGACACTTGCAGGTAGAAAACAAATGGCAAAAAATAGCTAAACCCAGCCTAAAAAGAAAAGAAAAAGCAAACTCACTGTGTCGTCACAGTGAGAGCATCGTGCGGTGGACCTCACCAGTGTCCTGTCCTTTCTGTTCTGGACACGTGGCACTGTTCAGCCAGCAGGGTGAAACTGCTGATGGCCTCTCAGGATGGCAGAGGGAATGTATTCAATTTCACACTTGTAAAATCAAGCACAGAAGAAGGCCAGCCGAGAGATGTTATCTAGTATCAGAAATTATACTTAAATGTTTCCAATGGGTGTTTCTTTCCTTTTATATTTCTCCTGACCTTTCCTTTTTTTTTCTCTCTCTAAGAAGTCATTGAATTAAAAGCAAACAAACAAACAAAAAAACGCAAACTCTGAAATGACAGTGATACCTCGGCTGTGCATTTGCATGTCTTTTGAAAATGAGTTGGCTGTAAAGGATGTCAAGTTCACTGATCATTTCCTAGGAGCAGTCAGCAACAGTGGAGGAAGAGGCTGATCTCAATGATAGCTTTTCCTGGCTCTTTTGTCAGCAATGATTGACAGTTTGCTTTAGCCACAATGATGAGGAGAACATTTTCTCCTTCCCATCTCTGCAGAGGCAGCTGAGACTTCCTGTATCCATATCTTTTAAATTACTTATCCTAAGGGGATTTTGATTTTGCTGGGGAGAAGCGTTTCTGGAAAGAGAGTCCCTAAGAGGATGAAGTTGAACCTTTAACCTTCCCTGAAGTAGAGAGATAGATCCTGTTTGAACCTTGGAGAGAATCCCAGAGATAAAAATGAGAAATATTTCTGTTTTGGCATGTGACTTTAAATGAATAATTTAATCCCAGTTAACTTTTTCCATAACACCTGATAGAACAGGAATTCTAATAACATAATTTCATTTTAATAAACATTAGCTTAGAGTAACTTACATGAATGGCACTGAGCAAAGTACTAGGGGCATAATAAGGAAGAATACTAGGCCAAGTGCAGTGGCTCATGCCTTTAATCCTAGCACTTTGAGAGGCTGAAGCAAGAGGAATGCTTGAGGTCAGAAGTTCGAGACCAGCATGGCCAACATGGTGAAACCCCATCTCTACTAAAAGTACAAAAATTAGCTGGGCATGTTTGCAGGGCTCCTATAATCCCAGCTACTCGGGAGGCTGAGGTAGAGAATCTCTTGGACTGCGGAGGCGGAGGTTGCAGTGAGCAGAGATCACGCCACTGCACTCCAGTCTGGGTGACAGCGTGAGACTCATCTCAAATAAAGAAAAGAATACTAGCCTCAGCATCTTGTGAACTCAACATGAAAATAACAAACCTTCATACAGGCCTTGTAGGAACATTGCATGTATCAAAGAGAATGGGGGGACTAAGACATGTAGAACCAGACTTTGAGGATTCAGACAACCCCAAGGGTTTTCCTTGGCCCCTGTGTTACCCACTGCATCATAACAATGCTCACATATCATTATTGCTTCTACAGACGAATGCTTTTTATTCTCATAGTCACCAAACCCATCTAGACCACCACTCCCTCTTTTGTGCTTCCAGCGACAGCGTCCAATTGTTCTTTCTTGTAATTCTGTGAACAGATCACATACTTTCACGTATGTTTTTCTTCTTTGCTGCACTCTCTTATCTTGACTAACTTCTACCGATCCTTTAGGGCTCAGCTCAAATATCTTTTTCTGGGCCAGACGTTCTATGACCTGAGAGCTAACTAGACCTTACAGGCTACGTGTTCTCAGTGCACCTGCACTTCACACCCACATCACATCACACACTGTACTTGAATTGTAATTTCTAGTTTAATGTCTTTCTTCCCTACGACATTACAAATCATGTTCAATACTACAGACTCTTAAATTAGCAAAGTGCCCAGCACATACTAAGCACTAAGTATATATATATATATCTTCCCATGTTTGAAGCTGTCTCAGCAAGTGGAAGTGGATGGGGAAAGAATAGTTGAGCGGGGTGATTTGGGCAGAGGGAAGAACACAGCAAATACTTAACTCAGGAATGGAATAGTCTAACATACTGTCATTGAGAGGGCACTGTGGTTGCAAGACCTGAGTCCTGCTTTAGAGCCACAGCTTATCAACTGTTAAATATGAGAAAGAACTTTCCATTGACTCTGCATATTCCGATTGCTCCTAAGGTTACACCCACTCTCCTATGTGCTGCATGAAGAAGGAAAATATACCACCATGGCATATGTATACCTACGTAACAAACCTGCACGTTCTACACACATATCCCAGAATTTAAAGTAAATTTGTTTTTAAAAAGAAGGAAAAGTATAAAGGAGAAGGCAACACACACACACACACACACACACACACACACAAAGACTTATTGCCCACAATTCTCAATTTCCTAATTTCGATATGATAGAATCATAGGAAAGCACATCTAGGTTCATCCAGCAATGCCATTGTGTAATTCCATGACTGGAAATCATTCTCTGGTCTTCTTTGTTATGCTTTGTTAATTCCCCTTTCTGAAAAAAAAACTTATGTCCATTACAGAAGAGACCTAGTTCACACAGGAAACTTTGGAAGATGTCTTCAGTGCTTTTCTAAGATTCTCTCACTTCCTCATTTTTTGTTTGTTTGTTTTTGTTTTTCAAGATAGGGTCTCATTCTGTCACCACAACTAGGGTACAGTGGTGCAATCATAGCTCACTACAGCCTTCATCTCCCAGGCTCAAGTGATCCTCCTGCCCCAGCGTCCTGAGTCGCTTGGACTATGGTGTACCTTGCCTGGTTCTCTTATTTTTGTAAAGGCAGAGTCATGCTATGTTGCCCAGGCTGGTCCGGAACTCTTGGGCACCATGGTCCCCTCACCTTGGCCTCCCAAAGCACTGGGATTACAGCTGTGAGCCACTGTGGCTGGCCTACTTCATTTTTAAAAACCAAAGTCTTCCCACTTTAGAGAGTGCAGGCCTGGGATCCAGAAGAAATGCCCAGAACCCACATTCCAGCATGTATTAAGTTCAAAAATGGATGTTTTCTGTTGCCACTGTGAAAGAAGGTTTTTCAATTTTTAGGAATGCGGAGTTCAGAGCAGTGGATTTCTGAGACACTTCCTCCTTCCCACCTGTTAATAACTTGGTAGAGATAGAGGTTCTTTAAGATTATGTTTTCAGAGAATAGAATCATGCGAGGATTCCTCAAAGCAGAATCTGGTATCTGCATTATTGGGGTTAACCCAGATACACTGAAAATAGATTTTTGCCTACATGAAGACACCCTATTTGAAACATTTCTAGTATAAATCATTTTTTAGAAAGTGAGTTGAAATTAGATGGTATGGTGTTGTAAACTAGGATTACGTGTTTGAGTCAGGAGCTCTAGGCAGTGCCATATCAGTGGGAAGTAACGAGGACTTGGGAGGCCCAGTCTGTCCATTGGGAAGAAGTATTTTATCACGGAAATTGCAACTGCCTAGTGCTAATAAAAAGCAGACTGACTTTTAATTGGTTTTATAATTGTTTTTAATTTCTCTTTGGACAATGCCCTACTTCCTTGCTGTCTGCACTTGGAGCAGGGAACCCGTTTCCTATCTCCCCTGATCCCATCAGCTTGGGATCTTGTTTTTGCTGTGCTGTAACCAGTTAAATAACCTGGGGCATGACAATGCCAATCTGAGCCAGTGTTCACACTTACAAATTTAGAAACTTGCAGGGTTAGTACTCTGGTTTGGAAAGCTAAGTACATTTAAGTTCAGCTGGAAACCTTGGCATCATCTGAATTTCTGTAATAAGGGCAACTCTTTTCTCTAAACTTATTATTATTCTCTTTCACCTCTGACATCCATACATTATAACATTTTAGTGTTAAACATTTATTGAAAATGTTAGATAAGAAAGAAACTCACACTGTTTTTTTTTTTCTAATCACCTACCAATTCTCCAAATTCCCAGGCTTTTGAAAAAGGGTTAAAGGTGACTCTTTTCAAATCAGATTATTCTGCTAAGCCAGATATTTTTTCTTGGCTCGAAGTAAACTGTGAACTCTTGAAGTTTCCAATAGTCATGCCATGCTGAAGAGGTGAAAAATATCTTAACAAAATTGGATTAAATGAAGTAATGTGTGGATAAATGTGTATATAATATTTTAATAAGGGGAGTAGACTCTGTTTTCCTTCATTATGTCTCCCATTCATGTTTCCCTGAATTTAAAGTACAGAGGAAGTTGTTAAATTACATTTAATAATAGAGCAGGGCATTTAATGTATATTAATTAACTATCAGCAGATGGTAAAGGGAGTCCTTGCTGAGTATGAATAAGGAGAGAGAGAGAGAGTTCTAACTGCCATGTAATTAAGCTGAAACTGCAGAAACAATGGAGGTGCGATTACTTTTTTATTAACACATTATACTTACATGTGATGTGGAAGAATTTAATTACTCTGTGACTTCTATTACGTTCATTCAAGTTGCTCTCATGTCGAGTGGGTCTCTGTTCCCAGTAAACACTATAGAGCAGCCTGAGTCACTTTGTTTCTGAGCATTTTGATCATCATGTTGTTCAAGTTGAGAGATGGTCGCCATGTACCTCTGTGTCTGGATGTGACCCAATGTCAGAAGGTGGCCAGTGTATCTTTTCTGTTTTCTGCTAAATGTTTGGAATAGATAACTCTCAAACTTCAGAGAACAGCGGAAATAAGGGGAAGATAAATTAGTTTTTATCTTTGCTGTGGCACATCTTGGACATATCACATCTGACAATCAGGCCTTAGCCAGGTTAGAGAAGTTAGGAAAAGAAAAAACTAATCTTTTCTGCCTTGACATTGGTAAGCAAGTTAGCCGCCTTGAGTGGCGGACAAGCCCATTCTCTGAGGGTATATTTGTCTTTCAATATCACTAATCTGTGTAAAGGCAGATTTATTTGTTAAACTGCAATTGTTACTTGCTAGTCATTGAGATATATTTTCACATTTCATGATAAGATAATTTAGCTTTTTCTTTTCTGATGGTGCTGTCCTATCTTCTACCAATGTTTATATGAAATTCTCAGCAAGTTGACAATCCTAATTAAACTAAAGAATAAAAGATGGTTGTGATATTACTATGAGCAGAGCCCTTGATTAACGCAGTATTCTATTATATTCCCTAATCTGATTATAGGCATAGAAAAACAATGCCAATTTCGGTGATTACTTGTTTCCAGAAAGAAAGGCAGGTACCAACCCAGGTTACCTAGCTGGGAAGGTAAAAGTATTAGTAAACAGATAAATGACCCATAAAGATAAGCGTTAACCTTACCACTTAAAAGCCACTTAAAAGCCAACCTTACCGCTTTTCCTCTTTGTTATGGCAGGGCTTGATATGTAACTAATGCTCTGTCCTCTCTCCCTCTCCTCAAAATTGGGAACTGAAATTCTCACACCAAGTGTCACTCACTGTGACACCCTAGATTCAAATGTGCCCAAAGTCAGGAATGGTTTTAGGAAGCCTTGGTGAGAAATTGAGGTGACTCAGCTGAGCATCAAGCTGACTTTAGCTCTTATCTACTCTTTCTTTTTTCCTGAGCCCAAAAGGCCAGATCTTTTCAAAAATGATTTTAGACAAAATCCTCACGTTATCCTCTGATTCCTGTAATTTGGTCTCCATACTCTGGGTTCCAGAATTGCCAACCTGCCCAGTACTCAAGTATCTGTAGAATTCAGATAGTGAAAGGAATGCAATGCAGATTCCATACTCATAAGTGATGGAGCCAAGCTCACAGCCACAGCTTTGGCTTTTGGATCTAACCTGTATTTTATTTTAGGATTTAGAGATAGGGTCTCCCTCTGTTGTCAAGACTGGGGTGCAGTAGTGAGATCATAGCTCATTGTAATCTGTAACACCTGGGCTCAAGCTATTCTTCCATTGTAGCTTCCTGAGTAGCTGGACTACAGAACATGCCACCAAACCTGCTGAATTTTCCATTTTTTGTAGAGATGGTGTCTCACTATATTGTCCAGGTTGTTCTCAAAGTCCTGGTCTCAAATGACCCTCCTGCCTTGACCTCCTAAAGCATTAGGTTTACTGGTGTGAGTCAGTGTGTCTGGCCTTGGACTAGCAGTGTAAGTGTTATGATGATCTTAAGATTTTTCTGGTTTTGGCCATGTCTTTTAGGCTTAGAACTTTTTTCACTTACCTCCTTCTTTGAAATTCTGTCTAAAAACATATACACTGAAATTATAGCCATCAAGTTTCAGAGACCAAAACAAATTCAAAAGCAAACACATATGACCTTTTCAATGCCATAGTTAAAAAAAATCAAGCACTTCATAGACATTGCTAAACCACTGACTATATATGTAGCCTCATCCAAGTTACTTGACCTCTCTGCTTCTATGTTTCTTTCTATTAAAATGAGAACAATAATTCCTGCCAAATGACATGCTATAAGGATTGAAAAAAACTAATGTTTATGCTCTTTGCATAGTAAAGGGCAGGGACTACAGTACTAGCTGCTGGTTTTAAGACTTAGCTCAATCACTCATTAGTTGTGTGACCATGGGAAAGTTATTTTGTGTCTCAGTCTTCTCACTTGTAAATGGTAATAGTAATTGTGTCTTCCTTACAGGGTTGTTGTGAGGATTAAAATGATTATTATATGTAAAGAACTTATACTTGCACATAGAAAGTACCACATGTGTGTTTGCTGTTATTATCACAGTGCCTGGCACATAGTCGTAACTGGAGTAACTATGTGGAAGAACCAGGGCAATGCCTACTGTGTGGTTAGGTGCTCAATAATGTAGATAGCACCTTGCCTTTCTTAGCATCGAGAGGTGAACTCCAGTGATAACTGGGATTAATTGAAGGTAGGGGTCCCAAATGACTATGAAATTATTACAAACCCCACAAAGTCTCAGGAATAAAATTACAAAAGACACCTTTTAGGATCAAAAGGGCTCCTATGTCTGGAATTTCTGTTCCTAAATGATGTAATTTGAGGTAAACATTTTTTTCATTATTTTCTTCTTCCTATAAGAAGATTCATAGAGATACTCTAACTACTCACTTTTGTGCTATCCCAAGAAATTTTCAATTCAGAGCATGTTTTAAATTATTAGAGCCTAGAGTCTGCTCCTGGGTCAAATATAAGTCCAATTGATTTATCAAATTTAAGCAACATTTTGCGGTAAGTACAGGAGAGCTGGATCCCTGGCAACAATTAACCATATCCTAAGTCAGGTATGGTAGGTAGCTAGAGGAATAACATTGGTCCTGAACACATTCGGACACATTCCAATATCTTCCCTATTTGACATTAAAGGAAGAACATGGCCACAGTTGTATGTATGAGTTTTGCTCTTACTGCCCAGTCTGGTGTACAATGGTGTGATCTCGGCTTACTGCAACTTCCACCTCCTGGGTCCAAGCGATTCTCCTGTCTCAGCCTCTCGAGTAGCTGGAATTATAGGCACCCACCACCACGCCTGGCTAATTTTTAGTAGAGACGGGGTTTCACCATGTTGGCCAGGCTAGTCTCTAACTCCAGACCTCAGGTGATCAGACCGCTTCGGCCTCCCAAAGTGCTGGGATTACAGGTGTGAGCCACCACACCTGGCTGAATAACCATTTTTTTCACTATCAAAAAAGTTATTTAACAACCTATAGGATGGGAGAAAATATTTGCAAAGTATGCATCTGGAAAAGGTCTAATATCCAGAATCTACAAGGAACTTAAATCAACAGCAAAAACCAAGTAACTTCATAAAGAAATGGGCAAAGGACATGAACAGATAGTTATCAAAAGAAGACATACAAGCAGCCAACAAATATATGAAAAGAAATGCTCACCATCACTAATCATCAGAGAAATGCAAATGAAAACCACAGTGAGATATCATCTTATACCAAACAACGGTTGCTGGTGAGGCTGCGGAGAAAAGGGAACATTTATCTACTGTTGGTGGGAATGTCAATTAGTTCAGCCACTTTGGAAAGCAGTTTGGAGATTTCTCAAAGAACTTAAAACAGACCTACCGTTTGACCCAGCAACCCCAATACTGGATATATATCCAAAGGAAAATAGATCATTATATGGAAAATGCATAATATAAAGATACATGCTCTTGTATGTTCATGGTCACACTATTCACAATAGCAAAGACATGGAATCAACCTACGTGCCCATCAATGCTGGATTGGCTAAAGAAAATGTGGTACATATACACCATGGAATACTATACATACTATACATCCAGAAAAAGGAAGGAAGTCATGTTCTTTGCAGTAACATGGACACAGCTGGAGGCCATCATCCTAAGCAAATTAATGCAGGAACAGAAAACCAAATATCAGGTGTTTTTGCTTACAAGTGGGAGCTAAAAATTGAGCACACGTGGACATAAACACAGATAAAATAGACGCTGGGGACTACTTGGAGAGAATGAGGGATGGGGACATGGAGGGAAAAACTACCTATTGGGTACTATGCTCACTACCTGGATGCAGGATACCCACATAATAAACCGGCACTGGTACCTGCTGTATCTAAAATAAAAGTTGAAAAAAAGTATAAAAAGACATTAAAAATATCGGTAACCTCCTGAGGACAATAATATTTTTAAAATCATTTTAAATTTGAAAGTTGCTTCAAAACTTGCCTATTTGAATCCCCTTATTATTATCTTTTGTTTTCAGATAAGAACACTGAGTCTCAGAAACCTGGATGTGCTTGACACTTGTCATACCATTTAGTTTATATTTCCACATCCCAACTCTCATGCTCTTTCCAGCTTGCCTGACCCCACTGTATTATACTGTGTTCAGCTTGCTAAATCATGCCTGGGAAGCAGTAGTGGACATGGCCTTTAGTGAATACAGCCCCCAAGCCCCATGGAATCACTACTTACCTGCCATTACTAGCCAGCTCTTAATGAACAAATAGAGCCCATGTGCAAAGACGCAGCAGATTCTGACAAGCTCATTGGGTTTACAACAGCTGTGTGCACTGCCAGAACTCCCAGGAATAAAGGTTGGGGTTGCTCTCTGCTTCTGGTATCAAAGCCCAAGTGTCTCAATAGATACCTGTTCCACTGCTCCTTTGAATCTATTGCTTCCTCCTTGGCTTCTGCTGTACAATTTACCACTGGAGCTGCTTCCCCTCAAAATAGGATTTGAAACAAAGGTTAGTGTATCTAAATGCATCCCTTGTAGTTCTAAATAAACTTAAGAAATCAGCCCTCAACTATTAAATTATGACACAATTAATAATTCATTTTTAATTAATACAGATAATTCCTCCGGGTTATTTAAAATGCATATGGCAGCGCAAGAGGGGCCTGCTCAACAGAAATTTGCTTCCTCAGGCTGGGCGCAGTGGCTCACGCCTGTAATCCAAGCACTTTGGAGGCCAAGGCGGGTGGATCACCTGAGGTCAGGAGTTCAAGACCAGCCTGACCAACATAGTGAAATCCCGTCTTTAAAAATAAGCATAAAAATAAAAATAAAAAATTTTCTTCCTCAAGTATGTCTTAATATTTTTCTATGAAACTAGATAGATGAAGGCAACCTAGCACATTATGGAGGGAAAGGAAAAACACAATGTTTCAGAATTTAAAAAAATTGACAAATCCTAACAATAAGTAAATCCACCATGGCCCTCAAAAATTAAAAGAGTACAGAAAAACTTCATATCCAGAAATAAGACAAAACATTGTATGTCTGGTAGCAAAGGAACATCTGATTTTTCTATACTCCTAGAGGATCATCTGGGCAGCAAAATATCCTGTACTGCTCTGTAATTAGGAACATATTCTAACCTTAACAATAGTGGACCCAAGCTCAATTTCTAGCAAAGGCCCTGCAATTTCAAGCATAGTATGTTTTTAACATGCCAATAAATCCCAAGCTGTGTAGTCCAATAAAGTAAAATTCCTAAAGTGGTATAGGATAAAACATATTTCTGACCTTGCAAAAGGCACAGGATGTGATGTGGGTCAGATTACAGCATATGGACGTGAATCACACGGACTCAGGTTACTGTTGGACTTTACGGGACTGGACTAGCCTCAGCTTTTTTTCCCATTGCTGAAGATCAGAAAATGTCCCTGCAGTTCTGGATGCTTCTATTCTATGCAAGTGAGTAAGGCCACAAATTCCTCCTTCTCCCTTCCAAGGTTATCCCAAATCAGTGCAGGTGATGGGCCTCCATCCCTTTGAAACATCATGCATTTCTCTATGTTTTAATTTTAGATTAATTCTGTTACTTGCATTAGGAAATGGGATACAGCTTTCTAACAGGTATGAGAGCATGATCTTCATATTGGGACCCTTAAGAGATAGTAAGTAATTCAAGCTTGGTTTTTATGGAAACTGAGGTTTAAATGTTGGGTTTACTCTTAACTCCTTTCTTTTTTGCATACCCCATACAATGTTTTCTGTAGGCTCTACAATCAAAATACTTCAAGAAAATCACCACTGCAATGCTTCATTGCTTCCCTCCTCATCCAAGAATCCATTAGCCATTGCCTGGTGTTTTTTCCCCCCTGATTTTCTTGCTTTTACCCACATACCCTTCTAGCCTATTCTCAGCACAGTGGTTGAAGAGATCCTTCTAAGCTATGAACCAAGCATCCAATTCATTGCTCAAAACCCTCCAATAGCTTCATAGGTAGGACACTGGCTTTTATGACCTGGTGAGATGAAAGATTCCAGTTGTGAAGCTCAGTTTTCACATGGCTTTCCACCAACTCAAATAACTTCTAGGAGCTGACTAGACTGTGATCCTTGAATAAAGGGATTTTTCTTTTTTGTTGTTTTCCTTCCAGAGCCTAACATATGCCTTACCCCTATTAGGAATTTAATAAAAGTAAATACATTGAACTTTTGCCAGGACAGTTTTGTGAAGCCAATTCTGATCAGTTTGTACAAAATCCACCAACTTTAAATATGTAATTAAATATTAGAGCCTATTAAAATTGCTCCTAAAGCATACTTGTAACCAATTAACAAACTACAATTTTTACCATTAACTTGTCAGAAACAAAAGTTATCCTAGCCATAAAGATGTAATCTTTCACAAATTCACTTGTTACAAATCACATATGAAGTAGGTGCAGAGGATACTCTATGAATCTTGTAGCAAAGTGAAAGAGATTAAGATTAGTGCAAATAGAATATTTGAACTTTTAAATACACGCATACCTCAGAGATATTAGTGGTCATTTATAGACAACCACAATATCACAATAAAGCAAGTCGCACTAAATTTTTGGTTTCCCAGTGGACATAAAAGTTTTGTTTATACTATAAGGTAGTCAATTAGTATGCAACAGCACTATATGTAAAAAAAAAAGTACATATAGTAATTTAAAAATACCTTCTTGCTAAAAAATGCAAACAAAAATCCAAGCCTTCAGTGTGTCATAATCTTTTTGCTGGTGAAGGGTCTTGTCTCAATGTTGATGGCTGCTGACTGGTGAGGATGGTGGTTGTTAAAGTCAATTTATTAAAATTTGAGGTGTGATATGGCTCGACTGTGTCCCCACCCAAATGCCATCTTGAATTGTAGCTCCCATAATTCCCATGTGTTGTGGGAGGGACCAAGTGGAAGATAATTTAATTATTGGTGTGGGTTTTTCCCATACTGTTCTCCTGGTAGTGAATAAGTCTCACAAGATCTGATGGTTTTATAAGGAGTTTCCACTTTTGCTTGGCAAAATTATTCTTTCCTGATGGCAGTCATGTAAGACATGCCTTTCTTCCTCTGCCGTAATGGTGAGGCTTTCCCAGTCATGTGGAAATGTGAGTCCATTAAACCTCTGGTTTCTTTATAAATTACTCAGTCTTGGGTGTTTATCAGCAACATGAAAACAGACTAATACAGGGTAGCTATGGAAATTTCTTAAAATAAGATAACAATAAAGTTTGATGTGTTAATTGACTCTTTGTTTTATGAAAGATTTCTCTGTAGCCTGTGATGTTGTGTGATAGCATTTTATCCATAGAACTTCTTTTAAAATTAGAGTAAATTCTCTCAAACACTACCACTGCTTTATCAACAAAATTCATGTAATATTCTAAATCCTTTGTTGTCATGTCAACAATGTTCACAACATCTTCACCAGAAGTAGATTCCACCTCAAACCACTTTCTTTGCTCTTTCATCAGAAACAATTACACTTTTGTGAATTTTTTCATGAGATTACAGAAATTCAATCACATCTTCAGGCTCCACTTCTAATTCTAGTTATCTTGCTATATATGTTATCACCACATCTGCAGTTGCTTTTGCCACTGAAGTCTTCAGTCAGTCAAATTCATCCATGAATGTTGGAATCAATTTCTTTCAAACTCTGGTAATGTTGATATTTTGACCTCCTTCCATGAATCATGAATGGGCTTAATGACATCTAGAATGGTGAATCCTTTCCAGAAGGTTTCTCAAAGACTTTGCCAAGCTACATCAGAGGGCTCACTATCTATACCTTACAAAATGTATTGTATTGTATTACAAAATGAAAGTTGCTCCTTTATTCATGTGCGGCATCTGTTTGTACATCTCCAACAAAGCTCTTGGATGACAAGGTGCATAGTTAATGTGCAATAATATTTTGAAAGGAATCTTTTTTTCTGAGCAGTAGGTCTCAATAGTGGGCTTGAAATATTTAGTAAATCATACTGTAAACAGATGTGCTGTCATTCAAGCTTTGCTATTCCATTTATAGAACATAGACAGAGTAAATTTAGCATAACTCTTGAGGGCCTTAGGATTTTCAGAATGGTAAATTAGCATTGGTTTTCATCTTAAGGTAACCAGCTGCATTAGCCCCTAACAAGAGAGTCAGCCTGTCCTTTGAAGCTTTGAAACTAGGCATTAAACTCTTCTCTTTTGCTATAAAAATCTTAGATGGCATTTTCCAAAATAAGGCTCTTTCAACAACCTTGAAAATGTTATTTAGTGTAGCCACCCTTATCAAATATCTTAGTTCCATCTTCTGGATAACTTACTGCAGCTTCTACATCAGCACTTGCTGCTTCACCTTGCACTTCACATTACGGAGATGGCCTCTTTCCTTAAACCTCATGAAGCAGGTTTGTGAATCCTCTGCTAGCTTCACACACTTTCCTGCAGCTTTCTTACTTTTCTCAGCCTTCATGGAAATGAGGAGAGTTAGGGCCTTGCTCTGGATTAGGCTTTGGGTTAAAAAACTGTTGTGGCTGGTTTGATCTTTGATCTAGACCACTAACACTTTCTCCATAGCAGCGATTAAGGTGATTTCTTTTTCTTGTGTATTAAATGGGTAGCAATTTAAATTTTCTTCAAAAACCATTTCTTTGCATTCACAATACTGCTAATTGTTTGGTACAAGAGGATTATCTTTTGGCCTGTCTTGGCTTGTGACTTGCCTTCCTCACTAAGCTTAATCATGTCTAGCTTTTGATTTTAAATGAGAGATGTGCGGCTCTTCCTTTCACTTGAACATTTAGAGGTCATTGTGTGGTTAGTAATTGACCTAATTTTAATATTGTCATATTTCAGGGAATGGAGAGGCCTGAAAAGAGGAAAGGAGAGGGAAATGGCTCATCAGCTGAGCAGTCAGAACACACACAACATTCATTAATTAAGTTAGCCGTCTTACATTGGCAGAGTTTGTAGCATCCTAAAGCAATTACAATGGTGATATCAAAGAACACAGTTCACAGATCACTAAAACAGATATAATAATAATAGTAAAATTTAACATATGTCAAAAATTACTAAAATGTGACACAGAGAAATTAACTGAGCATGTGCTGTCAGAAAAATGGGAGCAATAGGTTTGCCGGTTGCAGGTTTGCCACAAACTTTCAATTTGTAAAAAAAAAAAAAAAACCACACACACACACACACACACACACACGAAAGAGAAGTGCAATAAAATAAGGTGTACTGATAATGTACAGTTAATTGCAACTTCAGTGAGGCAGAGTTTAGGATTTTCCTTTAAATTAATACTACTATCAGTTTCATCTTTTATTTAATTATCCAGGAGAAAATTATCTATGAACAATAAAAGTTATTGAGCAGTCTTCACGATTTTAAGAGATAAATTAGGACAGAAAAAAAATTAGCCATAGTCAATTAGCTAATTACAAAGTCATAGTTCTGTTCTAATACACTTAATATTACTAGTACTTCCAAGATTTTTTGAGCACTTAACCAAATGTCAAGTACTATGTTAAGAGCTTTACATATAATGCTCATATAATCCTTAAGCAAACTTATGATAAAGATATTAACATTATTTCCATTTTTATAGATAAAGAACCTAAGATTTAGAAATATTAGTTTTCTCAAGATCATACAATTTGTACTTGATTGAACCTACGTTCAAACTCCTGTACTTCTGGCCCCAAAGTTCATGCAGTAAGTCTCCAACTTAATTAGCTATAGTCAGTTACATGAGTAGGGGAAGCATACTATTTTCTCATCAAAATATTTGCAAATTAAGTACAAAAGTTTATCTAGAGTCAATTGCTATTTATATAAGAAAGAAGGTGATCTGAGAAAATATGTGAGTTTCTGATCATTCATATACATACTTGGAAATGGAGGCAAGAATAAACCAGCAACTAATGAGATAGGTCACCTAACAGCAGTGGGTGGGAAAGAATGGAGGAACAATAACAGGTAGAAGGGAGGAAGAGGGGATAACACTTCTTTTAAAAAACCTTTGCGTATAGCTTTGGTAAAGTTTTACATGATTGCCAAATAAGTAAATAATTAAAATCAACCAGTATCTTGCAGAAATTCTAAGTTGAATTCAAACTGTAACAAATGACCTTGACCTCTTTATGCTTGAGTAACTTGGATAAAATAATCACATTGAAGGAAGTGAATTAAAAAAAAAACTGACCTAAATGACTTTAGAAAACCATGGCTTTGATTATATCTTGTAAAAACAATGACACGAAATGCTATACACTGATATGGCATTCTAGTTAACAATTTTGGTTTCTACAGGGGTTTGGCTATTAATTCTGAAACAACTTTTATATATGATATAAAAATTATATAAATATAAAAATATGCAATTAAAATTATATATAATTTTAATACTAATAAGAATTAAGAAAATAGGTAAATATATAGTAATGACAGCCAGACACTATGGTCTAAATGTTTACATCTCCTTAAAATTCATATGTTGAACTTCCAGTCCTGAAGGAGAAGGTATTAAGAGATAGGACCTTTTGGGAGGTGATCAGGCTCCTCCTCATTAACGGAATTAGTGTGATTATATTGATAAAAGAGGTCCCAGAAGGCTGCCTTTTCTCTTCTATCATGTGGGGAGATAGTGAAAAGGCACCATCTATGAGAAAGTGGGCCCTCGCCAGACACCAAATCTGCCGGTGCCTTGACCTTGGACTTTCCAGTCTCTAGTACTGGGCAATATATTTATGTTGTTTATAAGCTTCCCAGCTCATGATATTTTATTGTAGTTGTTGACTGAGACTCCGATTTCTGAGTGTTGGAAAAAGAAGCTACATGTAAGAAAACAGACAAGGCTATATCTATGTGTATGTAACTAAGCATACATTTCCTTTAGTTCATTTATTTAATAATGTATGAATAAGCATACATTTCCTTCAGTTCATTTGGTTACATACACATATCTATGTGTATGTAACTAGACAAACATTTCCTTATCTCTGCTAAGGAGAGGGCCAAAAGCAAGGACATTCCTAGCAGCAATGAACACATCTAGTGACCATATCTTGGTTTCTAAATGCCATTCTTCAATAAAAGGAAGTAGGGCTTCTTGCAGAAGTAGTTATTATAGGACTGAGGCAGGAGAAATACAAAGTGATCCTGGAATATCTTATAGGAACCAAAACATAATGGAAGCATGCTGAATGAACAAACAGAGGCACCCACTGAAGGAGCTCTTAATGACCAAGGCTGTCACAATTTGAGCATCAAAATAAATAATGAGACTAACAGAGCATAATCCAGAGGATAAAATAAATATCCACAGAACTATACAAATATAAATAAATAAATGGAAAGAAGAAATAGCTCATTTTTACAGAATTCCAATTAGAATTTTAATGTAGAAGGGATAATGGAAATGGAAAATTATCACTAAGCCAACACTACATTAATAATAGTTGTAAACAGATTTGCTAAAAGTAGTAGACAAATATATAATTAAAAACAAACATTTGTGTAATCATAAAGAATCTTCTCACAATGCACTTTTTTGTTTCACAGGGAAAATAGCAACCTATAAAGTGGAGATACTTACCAGATATCACCTTATCAAAGTGATTACAGTTAACATTGCCAATTCTAAGATGTGTAAAACCATGTGTTCCCTATTGTGATGCACTGAGAGTGAAACCACATCACTTCCGTGGCATTCTTATCAAAAATGCAAACTTCTATCTAATCCTGAGAATCAGACAAACTGAAATTGAGAAACACTGTACAAAATAGCTGACCGGTGTTCTTCAAATATATCAAGTACGTGAGAGAGAAATAAAGAAGGGAACGGTCAGAAAAGGAAGAAAAAGACACCAAACATTTAAATACAAGATGAAATCTTTCATTGGATACAAGATTTTCAACGGAATATTACTGGCAAAATTTGTGACACTACAATAAAAAGTCTACAGATCATTTAAGCTGTTAATCAATATCAATGTTAATTTTCTGGTTTCCATCATTTTACTGAAGTTTTATTTGATGTCATATATTAGGGGAAGTTGGATAAAGAAAATATGAGAACTCTGGGTCTAATTTTTGCAAGTTTTCTGTAAGTCTAGTGTTGAAAATAAAGTTTAAAAAATATAAAGACATTTGAAAATATTTCTAAAAGGGCATGATAAGAAAGTACAATCTACATGAAATATATCTATCTCCAGAGAGAGAGAAGACAATCTAGAACACATATTCTGTTGAGCACTATATTAGTCTGCTTGGGCTTCCATAACAGAACACCATAAACTAAGTGGCCTAAACCGTGGAATCTTTTTTTTTTTTTTTGTAGAGGCAGGTTTTACTATGTTGGTTGTGCTGAACTCAAATTCCTGATTGCAAATGATTCTCCTGCCTTAGTTTTCCAAAGCTCTGCTATTATAGATGTGGGCAACAGCACCTGGCCATAAACACCAGACTTTTATTTTCTCATAGTTCTGGAGGCTTAAAGTCCATGGTCAAGGGGCCAGAAGGAATGGCTTCTGATGAGCCTTCTCTTCCTGGCTTGTAGATGACCACCTTCTCCCTGTATTCTCACATGGCCTTTCCTCTACGTGTACAGAGAGACAGAGAGATCTCTAGTGTCTCTTTCCCTTCTTCTGACATCAGTCCTATCAGATTAGGACTCCAACCACATGACATCATTTAACCTTGATTATTTTCCAAAAGTCCCTATCTTTCAATAGGGTTACATGTGGGAGTGGTGTTTAGGGCTTCAACATATGCCATTTTGCAGAACAAAATCCAGCTCGTAACGAGTACGAACTGGATTCGTTATCTTCACCTGCAAAATAAGACAGTTTGTATAGTGGTCAAGATTTTCATAAAGAAAGGAAGAGATTAAGGAGGAATAAGAGAAAATAGAAGAGGCAGAGACTAATTGTGTATAAGATAATGTGGGGAAAGAGTGCATATCCTCTGGATAAAGACCTATAGAGTAAGAGTGGTGGGACAGTATCTGCAATTTCATTTCCAAAAAAATCACAGTTAGTGACATAAGAGGCTACATAGTGTGTATGTGTATGTGTATTTGTATGTGTGTAATGCATAAAAATACATTGATTTTTAATCAGATTGCTCAGTTTTTCACAATACTTCTGGAAACAAGAAAAAAAGTTAGCAGCAAAAGTAGCCGTATTAACTCATACTAGCCAAATCTCAGTTATAGTCAACCTGACATAAAACTCCATGAAACAGACAAGAATGACATTTAAATGCATAGAAGTGACAGAACTACCTTCTCCCTCCCCTCTAAATAATAATGTACAGCCCCATTCTCTAGCCAATTCCACTTCTTAAGTACCCTGTTTGACATTTCCTTGCAATGAATGGAACCCCTACCAGTATCATTAGCTTTGCAGGATTTTCTTCTGAGAATGGGCAAAGCAGCTCCCAATTCGAAGAGGCCAGGACAGAGGGAATAAATAAGGAAACAAAAGGTGGGACAAAATAAAGTAAACCCCTGTAGTAAATTGGAGAAGTTTTATTAGCAAAAGTAAAGGGTGAAGCAAATATTACGGCTCTTGGATACAATAGTGAAAGTAACCCAGACCCTCGTATATGTGTGATTGCTGTCCAACCAAATCGAGACCACAATAGGTCAAAGGGAGAAAAAAAGGATAAAAATATTGCCAACTTCTGTGACATATGGATTCACAGCATAGGAAATATGTATGTAGATACATAGAGTTTTAAACGTATGTTTGCTCAGCTTGTCCTCATCTTGAGAAGGCTTGTTTGGCTGTAAATTTTCCCAGGGTTTTGCTCATTACGCTTGCTCTTGCAGATGCCTTTCAAGCCCTGCTTATGACTGCCCACACCTCCATCAGAAGGCAGGCCAGAGGGACTTTTCCATGAATCTAGTCTATAGGATTTATTTATTTATTTATTGTTTAGTGACTGGGTCTCCCTATGTCGCCCAGGCTGGAGGGCAGTGGTGCAGTCATAACTCACCACAGCCTTGAATTCTTGTGCTCACCCTCCTGGGTAGCTGGGACTATAGACACACCTCATAATGCCTGGCTATTTTAATTTTTTTTTTTTTTGTAGAGATGGGGTCTCAGTAGGTGACCCAGGCTGGTCTTGACCTCCTGGCCTCAATCTGTCCTCCAGCCTCATCCTTCCAAAGCGCTGGGATTACACACTTGAGCCACTGAGCCTGTTGAGATCACATGATTTACAATTGTTTGTCCCTCTGGCCGAGCAAAATCAATGGCTGCCTATTATACTTTGGACTGAGGCAAATACCTGAAGTCATTCATAGTTGAAGCCATGGGGCACATAGACTGGGAGATTTCGCTGAGCTATCTCTGAATCATCAGCAAGGATTTCAGAGCTCCAGCGCGTTCCATCAGTGGGAGGATTCATTGACATGGGCTTCCCACAGTAATTGCTATAAATCTCAGTGTATGTTTGCAATTCGCCTTATGGGCTGTGGTATTCAGTGTGTTATCTGGTTTGGACTGGTTTAAGGATCATCGGGCTAGCAGCTGGTAGAGAAAATGGAAACGGATGGTTAAGGGAGCCCTACCTTGAAAAAGAAACAACAGCCAAAAACTTATCAAATGATGATGGCAATTGCCACAGAACGCTTGATTAACACGGAGATGAAAATTTGGTCAGCACCATTATGATTTCCTGCATCTCTCAGAATGTGTGCAACAATGTAATAATAGTAGTTCTTTGTGCAATGGAATCTTGTTAAATTGATATAGTTTTATTCAAAACAGCATGAATTTGAGGTAGCTATTTCTCCCTACTTGACTTAAATGTCTTATTGCTCTTAAATAAAATATCAGATAATAGATACTTAAGGTCCTTTTTTTTCATAGCTCTCTTAATATAGAATTAACAAGGTGTTACTCAATAATTTAGAGTTTTCTGGTAAAGTGCCCATAAAGCTTTCATAAAAATATTGGGGACAATGTCCATTTTTCTCACCTGATGTGGTAAAATTCAAATTCTGGAAGTCTGAGTAATCTTTTCAGGCAGCAGAGACAGTCTTCTGTATTGTGGATTTAACCATTCAGATAGAGCTGAGACCTGAACTTGGCCACTACCAATTTGGGCCTGAGTGGAGATCATTGCAGAAGGACAGCAGTCCAATCAGAAGTGCACATTGAAAGTGTATGACATCAAATATGACTGATTTGGAGAAGTTCATTGCTTCAGAGGGAAGCAGTATGAGATGTCCTGAAAGTGAGAAAGAAAGGCAGCTGCAGAGAACACAGACTGGAGCTGCAGAGAGGGAGGTCGTACAGCGGCATGTTACGTCTGTGGTTTTGGAGTTAGGGCTGCACTTTCTGCTGTCTGCCACTTTCAAACTGTGGGACTTTATAAGAATGTTTCTGAGTGCTGGCTGCTTCCTTTCTTTGTACACTAGAACGCTAATCTGAAATTTATGCCAGAGAGCTGAAGTGAATGCAACAGAAAAACAAATCCAAAGATAATTGTGAGGGAATGGATATGTTAATATTAACTTGATTTAGTTTTTCTGCAATATATACGTATATCAAAAATTACGTTGCATTCCATAAATCTATACAATTTTATGTCAATTAAAAAAACAAAGAACAAAGCCACTAGTACTTTATCTCATATGATTTTTGTGAAGATTAAGTGAGCAAAATTATGTGAAAGTGCTCTATAAACTCTAAGGCAGGGATGTCCAATCTTTTGGCTTCTCTGGTCACATTGGAAGAATTGTCTTGGGCCACACATAAAATACACTAACATTAACTGTAGCTGATAAGCTAAAAAAAAAAAAATGCAGAGAGTTGCATAATGTTTTAAGAAAGTTTATAAATTTGTGTTGGGCCACATTTAGAGCTGTCCTAGGTCGCATGGGGCCTGTGGGTAAGCTTTCTCTAAGGCATTGTACAACTAATACTCATTGTTTCACGCATGCCATATAAAATAGAAAGAAAAAGTACATCTTTTTCAAATTATAAAAGAAATAAAAGTTATAGAAATTAAAAAATTATATGTGTTATGCTAAATTTGGCCTGAGGATATCTCAGTACCTACATACTATACACACATGAACTGCAACCTAACTTACTATGCAAACAGACTGAAAGCCTAACCTAAAAATTCTTTTTTTTTTTTTTCGAGATGGACCCTCACTCTGTCACCCAGGCTGGAGTGCAGTGGCACGATTCCCGTTCACTGTGACCTCCGCCTCCTGGTCTAAAGCGATTCTCCTGACTCAGTCTCCCGAGTATGGCTGGCATCACAGGCGCCCACCATTATGCCCAGTTAATTTTTGTATTTTTAGTAGAGATGGGGTTTCATCATGTTGGCCGCACTGGTCTCAAACTCCTGACCTCAGGTGATCCTCCCATCTCATCCTCCCAAAGTGTTGAGATTACAGGCGCTGGGCCCTAAAAGTGTATTCTGTAACACATAGCTTGGTGTCAGTCAATTGCAGGAGCTGAGCTTCAGCTAATCACAGGCTGGGAACTGATCGGATCATGTCCAAATAAGGCAATGGCTAAACTGTAACCAGTCATGCTTTCTCTGTTCCTCACTTCCATTTTCTGTCTATAAAATCACTGCCAGCTCACTTTGTCACCAGGAATTCTCTGAACCTCTGAACCAAAGTTCTGAGGCCCCTCCAATTTGTGACTTTTTCTTAGGTCAAATAAGCTGTTAAATTTAATTTGTTGAAAGTTTTGTTTTTAATATGTATATTGAAAGAAAATTAAATGTTATAATTAATCTTACTATTTAAAATATTAAAGGATAATGTTGAAAAAAAATTTTCTCTAAGTATTCGTATGTGTCTGTATTTCAGATAAGATCATATAGTATATTCTAGACAGCATTAAAACAACTTTTTTTTCCATTTCACTTAGCATTTTCCCATATCTTGAATGTCAGATTGGTAAATGAGAGAAAAGGAAGTATTATTGATTTACTCCCAATAAAATGAATCACTGGCAACTTTTATAAGAAAAATATTTTTAAAATCATTTGTTGGCAAGTACATACTCCTAGCTGCTAGGATTTTTGTTACCTCAGCCAAGGCCTGTGAACAGTGTTGAAAAAATATATTCAAAGCAAAAGCCAATATGGTAATTTAAAAAATGTGTAGAGAGAAAAAGAACAAAACTCTTTACTACATAGCAAAGATTATAGAAAAAAGATTTGATATGTCTTATCACTCATTGAGGTTTAGAATATTTGCTTATTGTAAAATAAATAAATAAATTTAAAGAAATTCTTACTTAAAAAGTGCCAGGTGTGGTGGTCCACGCCTGTAATCCTAGTACTTTGGGAGGCCAAGGCAGGTGGATCACTTGAGGTCAAGAACTCAAAACCAGCCTGGCCAACATGGTGAAACCCCATATCTACTAAAAATACAAAAAAGTTAGTTGGGTATGGTGGCAGACACCTGTAATCCCAGCTACCTGGGTGGCTGAGGTAGGAGAATAGTTAGAACCAGGAAGGCACAGGTTGCAGTGAGCCAAGATTCTGTCACTGCCCTCCAGCCTGGGTGACAGAGTGAGACTCTTGTCTCAAAAAAAAAAAAAAAAAAAAAAAAAAAAGGAAAGAAAATCATATTACTCAATAAGTAGTTGAAGAATGTTGACACTAAACTTTTCCAGCACTTTAGATACTAGCCTTACTATGAGATGCATCGCCAGCCTCTGGTAGAATTACTGTAGATTATCTCCTGACATATATATCTAGCATGAAGCTGGAAAAAATATAATCCAAACTGCTTGGGAAGCCCTTGTTATTTTGGAGTCTGCTCCGAATAAAGAATTTCCTTATAAATGAGTGTTTGACCTAACCTGGAATGTCCCTATCACCTTAGGGCTGCAAAATTACTGTACATTATACTCCTCAGGTCATTGGCACTAGAGTGCATTCCACACCCCAAGTGTGCCCGTGATTCTTGGCTAACAGATTGTACACATATTAATTATGCTCTGGTTATCCATTGTTAGAGAACAAGCAGTTCCAAAGCTCAGTGGGTTAATCGAACAACAGTCATTTATTTTTCTTGCAAATTTAAATTGTGTTCATTATGTGTATTGCAGCCTCATTTCTGAGACCTCAGGTTCATTGTCCACGGCTGGACGCCAGAGGAATTGATTACTGGACAGGCATCTCTCTCTTTCTCTTTTGTCTCTCTCTCTTTCTCTCTCTCTCTCTGTGTAACTGTTGTCTTTCCATGTCATGTCTTTAGCATGGTGGCTAAGGGTTACGCTTCTTATATGGTAGCTCACAAGTCAAAAGAAGGTGGAAGTTGCAAGGCTTCCTTTGACTTAACTACAGAAGGCCTGGAATTGCCTTTTATTGGTTAGGCAAGTCAGCAGGGCAGCCCAGAGTCAAAGAGAAAGTAGTAAGTCTTTGTCTCTCTCTATGGTACAGCTGACAAAGTAGATGAGGCCATCTTTTGTCTATCACAAATTCTCATATTTAAAAAAAAAAAAGATTTTCTTACCCCATGTTCTCATTCATAAGTGAAAGCTAAACAATTGGTGCTCATACACGTGAAGATGGAAGTAATCGACAATGGGGACTCCAAAAAGTGGGAGGGTTGAGAAATTGCCTATTGGGTACAATATTCAATATTTGGGTTATGGGAATTCAATGTATGCCATGATGCAATAAACCCATGTATCATAGAAGCACAGGTACTCCCTGAGTCTAAAGTAAAAATAATGTGATAAATTTAGTCAATCAACAAAATGCTTTTCTTTGAAGGAAGTGTTTGAAAGAATAACTGAAGAGGGTTGTGAAACTGAAGGCACAGATTCATTCTAATTTGCTAATTTATTTTTTTACAAAAAAAATACAGAAAATATGGTGTACAGTAGCATTTTTTTTTTCAGCTTGCCTTTTGAATGGTTTGATTCTAATAGAACTCTTAGGAGCTGCCAATACTGGTGTCTGTGCCCCACTGCCTTATGAATTCAAAGAATTTCTCCCCTATTGTATAGTATTTTTAGTTAAAACAAATCAAGCTAACATAATTTATACAAATGTTAGAATAACTAGATGTTTTAGTTTTTAAGAGATCAAAGCATTTTACTTTTTTCTTTCTGGTAGGCCATAACAAATAGTGTGCTGTAGGCTTAAACTGAGAAAAAAAATTGTTATTGATTTAATATTATCAGGTGAAATTTGCACAGGAAATTATTTGACATATGTTTAAATTACCATTGAATATCAGTGATATTGTGGCAGATGATGAGTGAAAGAAACTGAATGAAAAGATGACAAATTTAGTGAAAGCTAGAAATTGAGAAGTTTATTGTTCACAGGCTATAGAACAAGCAACGGAAAAACAAAAAATTAGGACAGATATGAATGATTCTCAGTAACTGCTCCATGGTTTAGAGAAGCAATACTTGAACTGAAAGAGGCAGACATGATTTACCATTTTACACGATGGTGATTTCACCATTTTGAGATATAACTTCCTTCTACTCCCTCAACACCCCCAGCCTGGCTTACGGGGGTAAAAGTATTCAAGAGATTTGTTTTATTAGTTAGGATTAGGTCATAAAATAGGAAAATACCCTCATTTACTATTTTGGACAGCCACGATAATTCCCTATATTCTTGTCTTTCAAAAGATTGTCTACAACCCATATTGTCCAAAGGACTTCAGATCCTCTATTAATGACACCTTCCTATTCTGTCCTTTTCTGATACCTGACATAATTCAGAGCACTTTTACTCCTTTGTTTCTCAGAAGATAATTATTTAAAGTTTTGGAACTGTAGTTAAAAAGAAAAAAAAACAGGGCTGTGAAATACTACCTGTAGGAGAGCTACAACTTATGTGGCACTCACTATAACATATGCACATTTCTAAGCACTTTTAATAATACCTTTTATCCTTACAACAATCTTATCAGGTATTAATTATGTCCATGTTACAAATGATAACGAGGAAACACTGGATGATTAAGTTAATTACTCCAGACGTTATTCAAATAGCAAGTGGCAAAGCTGGGATTTAAATCTAGGCAGCTGAATCCTGAGTTGTTACACTGCCTCTTAAAAGGCTCTGGAGCACATTGCTACAGAAAATTCTAAGTGCCCACAAAGAAGAAATTCTATTTACCCAAGTTCAAATTTCAAAATAAAATTTGTGGCTCTTCAGAGATTTTTCAAATCTCAAGCAGTCTTCACCTTGAGGTTTGTCCATTGTAGTGAGGTGGAGAAGCCTGGGAGGTTGGAAAATCTAGAGCTTTCTTTAACCTTTACTGTTGGAGATGTGCTGAGAGACAGTCTCAGTTGGAACAGCTGCTCCAGCAAGAGGAATATGATTTCTGGATAGCCTGTGTGCTGACTCTGAGCAAATGTAGGTGTGTGACATGATCAGCATTTGGAAGCATTTGTAAGATCCTGGGCATGACAATCAGAAGCTGGTGACAGATATATGGAAACCACAAGGGACAAGCAGTTGTTATTGAAGAAGTCAGCTGCTGATGATGCAAGACATAGCTCAATTATGAAAACTGGTGATCAGGAATACAATTGTTACAGAGACAAGTAAATCTTATTTTGTATTATAAAATGTTAGACTAGAACCTTCTAAATCCTTCTTTTTGAAAGGAGAGAATAAACCAGATGTGGTGGCTCATGCCTGTAATCCCAGCACTTTGGAAGACTGAGGTGGGCAGACCATTTGGGGTCAGGAGTTTAAGACCAGCCTGGGCAACATAGTGAAACCCTGTCTCTAACAAAAATACAAAAATTAGTGGGGTGTGGTGGCTCACACTTGTGGTTTCAGCTCTTCAGAAGGCTGAGGTGGGAGGATTGCTTGGGCTGGGGAGTTGGATGTTGCAGTGAGCCCAGATTATGCTACGGCACTCCACCTGGGCAACAGAGTAAGATCCCATCCCGAAAATAAATAAATAAATAAATACATAAACCACAGAACAGAAACAGATCAGTTCATCAGGAACAAAGGGTGTGAGGGGAGAGATGTGAAATCGAAAACAATGAAGTCAGTTTATTGAGGTAAGGTATTTAAAAGAAAGAACAAAATAAAATGTGTCATTTCATAAATTTTTAGTATGTACACATTGTTAAAAATATAGAACACAGAATATAAGAAAGTCGAGAGTAATAGCCGACTTCAATATCCTTATTAATAAACTGTCACTGCTTAACATTAGATGTAATTTTTCTTGTAATTTTTAAGTATGTATCTGCGAATATTTTATATAAATAAGAAACTGTTGTATATCCAGGATTGTATCTGCTGAACATTATACTGTAAACATTATTCCATTAATCATTATATTGTGAAAAATATTATTTGATAACATGTTTTAATCATTGCATAATATTCCACTACATGGAATTATTTTCATCATTTCAATATTTAAATTATCTTCCAATTTATTACTATTATTAAGAACACAGAAATGAATATTCTTGTATATAAATAGTTATGAACATCTTTGTTTTTGTTTTCGTTTTTGAGACAGAGTCTCCCTCTGTAGCCGGGCTAGAGCACAGTGGCATAATCTTGGCTCACTGCAACTTCTGCCTCCTGATTTCAAGTGATTCTCCTGCCTCAGCCTCCCAAGTAGCTGGGACTACAGGCACACGAAACCAGGTCCAGCTATTTTCTGTATTTTTAGTAGAGACAGGGTTTCACATGTTGGCCAGGATGATCTTGATCTTCTGACCTCGCGATCTGCCCACCTTAGCCTCCCAAAGTGCTGGAACCACAGGCGTGAGCCACTTTCCCCAGCCGTCTTTGGGTTTTTAAAGCACTAATTTCATAGATAAACTAGTCAGGTGAATTATTTTAACTTTTTTTTTTCCCGAGATGGAGTTTCGCTCTTGCTGCCCAGGTTGGAGTGCAATGATATGATCCCAGCTCACCACAACCTCCGCCTCCTGGGTTCAAGCGATTCTCCTGCCTCAGCCTCCCAGGTAACTAGGATTACAAGCGTACACCACCATGCCCCGCTAATTTTTTTGTATTTTTAGTAGCGACGGGGTTTCATCACGTTGGTCAGGCTGATCTCGAACTCCTGACCTTGTGATCCGCCTGCCTCAGCCTCCCAACGTGCTGGAATTACAGGCGTGAGCCACTGCGCCCGGCCTTATTTTAACTTCTTAAAGCTTTTTACTAAATTTTGCCAATTGTTTTCCAGAAGGGTTGTACTTATTTCCCCTCACCACATGCTTGAAATATCTTTTATAATTTATTTAATTACTGCCGTTTTTATGACTGAGAATGGAATTGCGTCATTCCTTTATTTAATAAAGAGAATATTCAATACATGGAATGATTATTATATCAATATTGTGTGCCCAGATTTGAACTAGATTCCAGGGAATCTGACAGTGTCTCGTATTTATTTTTTAATAGCAACTAGCGAGGTTGATAGATTTTCATGTGTATATTGATATATTTGTATTTCTTCTTTTATAAACTTTACATTTATGTTTTTTGATCACTGGCATTGAGATGTTAGACACTTTAAAATTGATTTTTAAGGCCAAATCAAATGTTGATTTGGTCCAGATTCAAGTATAAGAATATTCTGAGAGCTTAAAAAAATTATACAAGTGTTGGTTCTGATTTGAATTGATTCACTAATTATTTCAATTCATCCATCCACTTAACCGTTCATCAGGCTTCTATTATATGTTCAAACTCAAACGTTCTTACAGGCACTGGGAGATATAACAATAAGACACTATTTCTATTGTCAAGTTGATCACAGACCTGTAGCAGAGAAAAATAATGAGACAAGCAATAGTAGACAGGATCATTTTGCCATTAAACAGATGCAGGTTTTTTTTTTTCCCACTT
>PVKP010005535.1:0-88850 GCA_004027715.1 Plecturocebus donacophilus | reverse complement strand
GCCCCATCTGTGTGTGGATGTAAACCAGGGCAGCTGAGAAACTCGCCCTCGCCTCCCAGACCTGGACAAGGCTCCGGAGTGCAGCTGGGCAAGCCAGGGCACATGCGCTTTGATCCTCCGAAGGGGCGCTGCCCCCACGTGGGACACCCGTCCCCCAACTTGCCGAAGCCTATCCCCCGCTCCAATCTGCAAGCACAGTAAGCCTGGTGTCCATGGCAATGACCGTGGCCCTTAAAGTTCCTCTTCCCATCCTCCCATGAGATGCCAGGGCCGTGTGTGGGGTGGCCCTCCCTGGAGCTCTAGGCGGGGCCGCCAGGACTCACCTCGGAGTCGTGGATGTGCAGCCCGTGAAGCGGCTGTGCCAGAGCAGGCTGCAAGCTGGGCGGGATGGCAATGTCACTGCCCACGTGCGTTCTTTCAGGCGTTCCCTCGGCAACAACCCACTCAGAGTGCGCCTGTGCCTGGCCTAGGGCGGGAGAGCTGGCACCCAACAGCGGAGAGGCTGCCCTCGCCTGAATAAAGGTTCTCCAAAATGTAATCACTGGGCAAAAGTGCAAATGCTTTAAAAAGATTGACATAATGCCCTTCAGAAGATGGAAAACTCTGCTTTGCAGTGTCTATGGGTCCACAGAGAGAAAGGTAAATGCACAGGAAGAAAGTGGGAACCAGGATTACTCTGGGGAGAGGACCGCAAGACCCACATGGTCAAAAGAGCCTTGACTCAGATGTTCCAGGTTCTTGCACAGAGAACATGTACATAGGTTACCTAATTTTTATATTCATATAATTAAATATTCAAAGGAAAAGAAAAGGTAAGGCCATAGAACAGTCTGGTGTTGTGTCCCTCAATAGCAGCCCAGAGGTCCTCTTCCAGTTTAATAAGAAAGACAAAATCCCTCATACCTACTATGATCTTTGCCAGTTACAATACAGTCACACACCAGCCATATGGGCAGGTAATACAGCTACCACCAGCTTTGACTGGGCGTAAAAAACAAAAACAAACACTCCAGAATGTAGTGGCTCCTAGCCACAACCTTTTTTTTTTTTTTTTTTTTTTGCAGCTCATAATTCAGCTGGGTAATGTTCTTGGTCTGGGTCAGCCAGGTTGATATTTGCTGGGCTCCCCCAAAAGTCAGTGACCAGCTGCACCTGCATGGTCATCTAGAGTATTCCAACTCCTATGTCTCCTCATTCTCCTCTGCCTCACTCTCATGACCCAACAGGCTCGCTCAGGTTTATTCACAGGACACCCAGAGAGGTGACGGGGGGTGCTGCAAGGCACCTGGGGGCCCCGGCCCTGACATTCAGTGTCCCTTCCACACATTCCATTGTTCAAAGCAAGTCCCAGGCCCAGCCATTGCCAAGTGGTGGGCAACAGACCACACCCCACCCTCCCGATGAGAAGAGAAACACCTCCTGTGTGCAAGACCCTGTGCTGAGCATTTGAGATAGATTTTCTCATTATCATCTCATAGGAATCCTGTGAAGAAGTTGTATAGTTTCACTTTATAGATGAAGAAACTGAGGCACGCTGGGGATGTCAGAGAAGGGAATCTCTCCGATGAACCCCGGGAAGCCTTCTCCCCACTCACAAACTCTCCCCTGTGGATGCCCAAAATGTCACCTTCCCAACTCCCTCATGCTACAAACTAGATTGTGTTCCCCCAAATTCGTATGTTGAAGCCTTAACCCCGAGTGTGGCTATATGCGGAGTAAGGAGGTAATTCAGGTGAAATCAGGTTGCGAGGGTGGAGCCCTGCTCCAAAAGGATTAGTGTCCCCATAGGAAGAGACACCCGAGGCAGAGCGCTCTCCCTCTCTTTCTCTCCCCACTCCCTCCTTCTCCTCTCTGCTCTCCATCATTTGAGGACAGAGAGACAGCTGTTTGCAAGCCAAAAAGTGAGCCCTTATCTAAAACCAAACTGGCCAGCACTTTGATCTCAGACTTCCAGCTCAGGACTGCAAGGAATGCATTTCTGCTGCATAAGCTGCCCAGCCTATGGTATTTTGCCATGGCAGCCAGAGCAGACTAGGCCTCCTCCCTTCCTCTCTGTCCTCATTTAAAATGCAGCACCCCTTGAACCACAGTCACATGCTCCCCAGTTCCTCAGGTTGTTCACTTCACCACGCCCCTTCCCATGAAGACAGATGCCAAGAAGTTCCCAGGACAGTAGATTTCTGTTTAAAACCCATCTCTGCCCCCATTTTTCTCTGCTTTCTCTCCTTTTTACTTCTCTGCTTGGAATACACAGGCTTAGCAATGACTGCTAGTATGCAGAGGTTTTCTTTCTTTTTCTCTCTCTCTTTCAGTTCTGATGGAGTTTTGCTCTTGTTGCCCAGGCTGGAGTGCAATGTCGTGATCTTGGCTCACCGCAACCTCCCCCTCCCAGGTTCCAGCAATTCTCCTGCCTCAGCCTCCTGAGTAGCTGGACTACAGGCATGTGCCACCAGTCCCAGCTGATTTTGTATTTTTAGTAGAGACGGGGGTTTCTCCACGTTGGTCAGGCTGCTCTCAAACTCCTGACCTCAGGTATTCCGCCCATCTCGGCCTCACTAAGTGCTGGGATTACAGGCGTAAGCCACCGTGCCTGGCCACGATGTTTCTTAGATCCAAGGGGAACTGGAGGAGAAATAGTTCTAATACACCTCGGCTGTGGCTGGGTGCCAGCTGTGAGTACTTCGAGCATAATGGAAGTACCCACATAATGGAAGTACTCACATAATGGAAGTTCCCCACCTGCCCCCACGGCAGGAGCCCCCAGCTCCTAGCATGCAGTCAAGGGCAGAGGCACTGACGCTACACCACCTGTGCTCAGACCTCTTCTCTCATCTTCAGCCATGTCACCTGGGTGGGGACATCTCTCAACCTCTCCAGCCCTCAGGTTCCCCACCCGTCAAAGAGAGACAGCAATGGCACTTTTTCCTAGGGTTGCTGTCAGCAACCACCCATCAAGTTCTTAGGGCAGCCTCTGAGCCCCAGGAAGAATTAACACATGTCCTCATCCGCCATGGTACCCACAGTGTTCCCTGGAGGAAAGGGCTGGGGAGCAGGGACCTCAGTGCTGCCCACACGCAGAGTCCAGCCCAGAGCTCACCTCCCTCCCTTCTCCTACCCATGGGGCTTACAGGGAACCCCCCATGCATGGGAACAGAGCACGTGTGTGGGCTTCATCCAGTCCACTCCTTCCTCTTCACAGCTACACTGTCCACGTTCCTAGGTGGGACAATGAGGCTAAGAAACTCAAGTACCTTGTCCCAGGTGACACAGCTGGTAAACTGAGACTCAGTCTCCTACTCGTGTTTCTGGTTTCCTGGGATCTTGTAGGCGTAAGGTGAATGAGGAGAGATGAATCCTGGAGGTTGTTCAGAGTCAACTGCCACCATGCCACCACTGAGTGCCAGTCTCAGCCTGAATTCAGTGCTGCCTGTGCACCCGCCTTCATGCATGTCCCGTCATGGTGTTTATTGCAGGAAAAACAGAGACCTGGGCTGATTCTGGCTCCTCTACCTAACACCAAGGTAAGCCGCTCAGCCCTTTGAGCCTCCATCCCTCAAGGGTAAATGGGTTGATCAAAGGTGCTGACACAGCTAATGCCCTGGCCTTGTACCGATGCACAGGATAAGCTGAAGATTCAAGGGTGAATGCAGGTCCCTGTTCCCCAGCTGCTTAAACACTGCACCTGCAAGGTCAGCGACTCTCCTGAGTGCTCCTACTCTACCCACCCGCACTTCCCACAGGTTCTGGCACATGGTAGGTGCTTAACACACCTAGTGAAATAGAGATGGAATTTTATTAGTAGGGCTTACATTGATAGGTGCTAAGATAGAGACGGAATTTAATTAAGAAAGTATTTGTGTGAAGTGTTTCCAAGATAAATGGCTTTTGTGATTGTGTCTATTCTTGGAAAACAGCACATCTCCCAGAAGGGGTGCCAGAGGGCCTTGTATGGGCACTGGCGTGACCAGATCTGAGATGTAAAAAGAAATGCAGACAGTTGAGGTGTGGTGGGGCTGGGGTGGGAAAAACCGAAGAGAGAAAGGACTTGCGGTGAGTCAGGGAGACCGCTGGGTGGTGAACGCCAGGAGTATCGTGGCCACTGTGAGGCAGGTGTGGAAGAGGCCAGGAGAGCCAGGTCTTGGGCCTCAGGGCCTGTTTCCAGACTCAGGTCTCCTCCTGAGCTGGGTGGCTTGGGCGTCTTCCTTCCTCTGTAAATGGAGGTACTACAGGTCCCCATCTGTGTGCACATGGTGCACCCAGGACTGGCGGGCACCAGAGTGAGTACTGGCATCATCATGTGTTGATACCCTGCTCCTGTCTTGTGGGAGGCAGCGTGAGGGTGTGAGCACAGCTCTGGAGCCTGTGCGGATGCCAGCTCTGCTACTTCCCCTCCAGGAACCTGGGCCAGTCAGTTAACACTCCTGAGAATTAGCTGCCCATCTGTAAAGTGGGGATGACACCTGCCCTCCAGGATCGTGTGTGGATGTAGTGGGAGTCTGCAGGTAAATGCTTGGCACTGAATAAATGTTGGACAGAGGGCACTGGCCTTCTTCCTGGCTGGACTCAGAAGGGTGGGGAAGAGGCCAGATGTCCCACTGCCTCCCGCTGCCCAGGCCCAGCATTTCACAGTGCTTCAGTTCTCTCTCAAGAACCTGGGTGCAGGCCCTGGCATCCCTCTGTAGGAACTCCTCCAGAAACTCACAGGGAAACAGCTTAATCTGCTCTGGCAACGGCCAGGGACTGAGTCAAAGGAGGGGAAATGAACATTTTGGAAGCAAGTGCGTCAGCCATGGGTCTTATTTATTGAAAGATATTTGAAAGCCTCTTTATCTAGCCTGGACATGGCCTTTTCCAGGGATTAAAATGCTTCTCACTTCCCAGTGTTCCTGAGAAATCATGTGTGGCCTTCCATGGAATAAGCCTTTGTTGAGCACCTACTGTGTGCCAAGCCCAGCACTCATCACTAAAGAGACAAAAGTGTCCTCTCTCAGGCACTTGTTCAGAGCCCAGTCCTGAGTGTCTGGCATGTGCTAAGCACAGTGCAAGGCCCAGAGGACACACAGATGAGACACCCAGTCCCTGCCCTGAAGGATGCCACTGTTCCAAGTGCAGACAGCAAGAAACAGCAAGCATGGAAAAGTCACCCCTGTCTCCCACTGGTTCTCCAGAGCCTTCTTTCATGTTGAATGCTAATGATGTTTGGGAAGGAGCAAAGCATTCAGCCATAAGCCATCATAGGGCAATTCCAAACATCCCAGGAAATGCCATGGAAAATATGGGGAGTAGGGGAGTAAATCCTCAACAAAAATCTCGGAACACCAGACCACATACATGATAGCTAAGAGCCAATTCATCCATCCATTCAACAAATATTCATTGAGTGCCTACTATGTGCTGAGCACAGGATCAAGAGCTTTTAACGTACAAGTCTTGTTTTCACTTCATCTCAGAGCAGAGGCTACAGTTCTGGAAATCTATGGCTCATCCCCCGAGTGATGGGCAATGGCTCCTTCTGTGGGCACCCAAGAAGCATATTGGAGACCCTTTTAAGAAAGCAACCACTTTCCTTTCAGGAGACCTATTGCCATTATTAATTCAAGAACATCTTGGAGAAATCACTTGCAGTCTGGGATGTCAGTTTGTGCAGAAAAATCTCTCTCTCTCATATGCCATGTGATCATCTGCTTGTCTTTAAAGCCTTTAGATAAATAAGCCCCAAATCAACTTGGCCTCCATTTTTGTAGCTATGGAAGTGGATTCTGGCTTGAATCACATAGACATGGGTTTCCCTTTGCCACAAGTCACATGGTAGACCTGTAGCCTCAGTATACAGATGAGAACTAGGGAGTTGGCAATATAAATTATTGGGAAGTACCATGAATGATTCTTTTTTCAAAATTTAAAAAGAAAAGAAAGACAGGGGGTAGAAATGCCAGTCAGTTCAGAGTTTGTATGTGGCTCCCAGGAAGAGCTCCATCAGAGACCTGCCAGGGAGTGCCAGAAGGGTAAGTTGCCAGGAGGAGCTGACGACACAAGTTCAGAGTAATGTGTGTAGTGTGGGCCTCCTCCTGCTGCTCCCATAGAAATACCCAGCCAAAAATTGAGGTCCTGATGGGTTGACACATGAAAGAGGAAGGGAGTTCCCTGTAACAGAGGAGAGAATGCTAGCAGCGGCGTATCCACAGTCTGCAGCAACCCAATTCCTGCCTCCTCTGGGGAAAATATTCATCTGAGGGGCATAAGGCAGAGCCTTCCCAACCCCCTGCTCTGACACCCAAGAATGGGTGTCAGGCAACCATTAGGTGATGGTCAGGCAGTTGTTAAACTGTCTCTCTAAAATAATAATTGGTTACAGCTGGCACCAGGGAACTGCAAAAACAATGGAAAAGACCAAGGCAAGTTTTAGAACAGGAGAGAATTTATTAAAAAGTTTTAGAGGCCGGGTGCGGTGGCTCATGCCTGTAATCCCAGCACTTTGGGAGGCCAAGGTGGGTGGATCACCTGAGGTCAGGAGTTTGAGACCAGCCTGGCCAACATGGTGAAACACTGTCTCTACTAAAAATAGAAATATTAGCTGGGCGTGGTGGTCGGCACCTGTAATCACAGCTACTGGGGAGGCTGAAGCAGAATGTTGCAGTCAGCTGAGATTGACATTGTGCCATTGCACTCTAGCCTGGGCAACAAGAGAGAAACTCCACCTCATAAAAAAAAGTTTTAGAGCAGAACAAAATGAAGTACTCTTGGAAGAGGGTCAAGCAGGTGACTTGAGAGATTCAAGTGCCGTTTAGTCCTTGACTTGGGGTCTTTATACTTTGGCATTTTTCCTGGATCCTCATTTCTCTTCCCAATTCTTCCCTTGGGGCAGGCTGTCCTCGTGAGCAGTGGCCTGCCAGGACTTGGGAGGGGCCGCATGCACAACGCATTTACTGAAGTTGCATGCATCCTCACTCGCGCGGTTTTCCCTAATCAGTCCAGGAAGGTCATCTACCAGTTAAACGTCACCATTTTGCCTCTGAGTGCACTTGCTTGAGCCCACTCACCCGACTCCCGAGATCTTATCGGGAAGCTGCGGATCACCAGCTTCCGGTGTTTTTGCCGTTCCCTGCTGCCAGCTGTAACCAATTATCATCTTAGAGAGACAATTTAACAACTGCCTGACCATCACCTAATGGTTGCCTGACATTCCTGGTTGTCAGAGCAGGGGTTAGGAAGGCAGTGCTGCCCTGCTCTCTCACATTTTCCAACTCAAGAGTCCAAGATCCAATTCTTTGGGAAAAGGGATGCAGGTCAATCTTCTCTAACTGCTTCCTGCTGACAAAGAGGGGGTGGTGGTTGTTCTGTGGGTCTCGGCCACTTGCTAGCTGTCAGGGCAGGGTGGCTCCATGGGTTGGTGAAAGTGGTATTCAGCCAGGTCCAAGGGAGACAAGGGGAGGGTTTTACTTGTGTCATGTCCCTCTACTGGGCAGTCTAGGGGTCCTCTGTAGAAGGGTGACTTGAATGTTGAGAGGATGTCATCCCTCACTGAGAATCATCTGGAACTTGATGACCGGAAGGTGAGAGGAGACAAATAGGGTTATTAGATTTAGAAGACCTGGACCAAAAAGGAGCAAAAATAGAAGACCAATAAGTGGACCTAAAAAGAGAAGAACCCAGGAGAATTATTTCCAGGTTTCTTCCCAGTTTTGCTAACTCTGAGCGCCTTGTTCCTCCTGTAAACGGGAGGCTCGATTTAGGAGTGGTCTGATGTTGTCTTGTACTTTTCCTAGTTGATTTACACAAAAGCAACATTTTTCATCTAAGGCTAAACAAATTGCACTAGCCATTAACATCTCCAGTCCTTGGCTATTTTGGGGATTACAGCTGCTAAAGAGTTGATTTGTTGTTGCAAGTTTGTTAAGGTTTTGGCCATGGCCTCAGTGTTGTTGATTTCCTTGAGAGTTGGCTGTAGGTTAAGGAGGCTTTTGTGATTCCAGAAATTCCAGTTCCTATTCTGGCTATGATGCCAAATCCAGTGAGAAAGGGAATTAATTGGATAGCCCTCTTCACCCTGGGCAAGATGGAATGTCAGTGTATTGGTATTGGAAGAGAGAGATTGTGAAGGTCTATGAAAATGTTCAGGGATATATATCCTACGATACAAGTTCCTGTGAACTGACTGGTCACAAATGTAGAAGATTCTTGAGTTCTAAGACAAGCAGAGATGTTAAAAAGAAATAAAAGTCTGACTTTTTAGCTAGGGGTCCTGGCTAACTCTGTATTTTTCTAAGCGTTACTTAGAATTTAATGGCTTTAAAGCAGGCAAGTTGTATAGTTATTAAGAGTCATAGTACCAGTTTATGACCTTAAAGTGTGTAGTAGACCTAATGACCTTTGAAACTGTACATGTTTAATGATTTCCCTTTCACAAATGCTTGGACCAGCTATGACATGCTTGAACTTTTCTGACTTGTCCTTAATATCCCTCTTTTAAAACAACCAGTCATTTTGCTTTATGACAAGAATTTACCATACAAGATCCTTTCTGTAAAATCTCTTTTCTTTATAATGTTACTTACCAAAAATACCTCTTTACCTTTATAACCTTTGAATTAGGCAAAAGTCAATTTCCTTCTATTAGGAAGTTGTGGCTTGCGCTGCATGTCGCTGTGCAAGTGCTGTGAAGGGGAGAAGATAAAGAGGTTATATACATACTGTAGACATTGTCCCCCTCGGGAGATTTCTCAGGGCTTGTCTTGCTAAGGCTCTGAATAAGTGTGGGCTATTTTTAAACTCCTGAAGGGAATTTATTAAAGTTAGTGGTTAAAGATTTAGGTAGCTCTCCCAGAAGAAATAGGGCCATTAGAAGGAAGGATGAATTTAGAGGTTGGGTAAATATTAAGGAGGCACCCATCTTGGAAAGTATATTTTTGCCCCAAAGGGGAGTGAATCTTTTCTTTCAAGGGGAGGGAGTGCCATTTTCCCCCAATATCCAATAGGATTTGGAGAAGAATTGCTCCCAGAAGGAGATTAGCACGGAGTAGACAGCTCTTGAACCCAAAAGGAAAATTTTACTTGACACCTCCAAGAGTCGCCCTTGATGATCATGTCCTATTAATGGTAATGTCTGATTTGGAAGCCAGTTGAGCAGAGAGCTCCTTCAGCTCACATCATTCAGGGGATGGGATTCTGTCCCAGGGGCCATTAGCCCCTCAAGGCAGTCCCATTTCCAGTGGCTGAGCTTGTGGCAGAGGGGGCAAGCTTTGCAGGGCTTTTTCCCATTTATCCCACTGGGCCAATTTCTCTTCCAGCAGCCTGGCTTCCCAAGACAATGGGAGTTCCCTGGAGGAGTGCCCTTAGCGCAAACTGGAGGGGGCTGGGGAATTGTAAAGCAGCCCATATGTGAGCTGCCTCTTGTCCTTGAATTTCTCCTTTTTCTTAGCCCTGTCCTCCTTGTCCTGATTTAGGTTATAAGAGACTGAGGAGGCTAATTTGAGGATTTCCTGCATCAGGGCACTGGATTCTAACGCTGACTTTTGTAATGTTTTCCCCAGTTTATTTTTAGGCCAAACAGTATTACAAAGGAAAACTCATTTTTTTGTTTTCAGGTTTGGGGGATCAAACTTTTCCCAGTTCTTCTGGATGCATCCAAGGGGAATGTCCTGTGGTATGGAGACACAATTCCTCATCTGCAAAGAGAGAACAGAGGAGAAAAAGGAAAAAGAAGGTACCCCTGTTATCCTTTTCTGAACAGGGCATCTTCCATTCATCCTTAGGGTTCCAGAATGAGCCAGTCTTACCGGGCACACTTAACCTTGGTTCCATCTCACTACAATTTACCCACCTGAGAACAGAGGAGATATCAGAGTGAATAGGGAACCCCTTATTCATCCTTGGGGTTTCAGAAGAATTGATCTTACACAGTTCCCCATCCTTGCCTTCATCTCTGTTCTAATGATAATCTGTTTTGTGCCTATAGCCTGGGACCAGCCTTCAACTCTGTCCTATGGGTACTTTTTTTGTTTGTTTTTTTGAAACAGAGTCTCCAGCTCTGTCACCCAGGCTGTAGCGCAGTGGCACAATCTCAGCTCACTGCAACCTCTGCCTCCCAGGTTGAAGCAGTTCTCCTGCCTCAGCCTCCCAAGTAACTGGGATTACAGGCACCCACCACCATACTCAGCTAATTTTTGTATTTTTAGTAGAGATGGGGTTTCACCATGTTGGCCAGGCTGGTCTCGAACTCCTGACCTCATGATCCACCCACCTCAGCCTCCCCAAGTGCTGGGATTACAGGCATGAGCCACTGCACCCAGCCCTTATGGATACTTTTGTCTTTGCACCTGTGGCTTTGGGCTGGTCTAAATCCTTGTCTCTATGACCTTATAGTGATTCTCACTCAGAGAAATGTATTGATTATCTCTTTTCTCAGATTCTCATTTCCCATGTTCTTTAAGTAGATGAGAAGTCTGCTTTTTCGCCAACTGCCACAAGGGGCTGGACTTTCCTCCCTTTGAATATGACCTTCAAGGTTTTCATGCATATTGAGAAGGGCATGGAAGTGATTAGAGAAATGAAAGAAAGTTTGTTTTTGGGGTTCCTCATCCTCCCAGGGAAACAGGCAGAACAAATGCTTAAGCAGACAGGACAATCCTTCTGCTACACGAGGAAGTGGGAGAAACTGAGAAGAACACTCGTGGAAAGCCTTCATACGCTTGCAAACACAGCAACGCTTGGATTGGAGAGGGCAACATTTATCAGCCCCCTTGACATAAAGGAGGAACTTCTAGAGGACTTGGGGCTTAGGATAAGGGCTTGCAAATGTCAAATGAGGAAATTTCTCTCCTCCCAAAGGGGTGCTAACTCAAAAAAAGCAAGTAGGTGGGGTCCTTAAAGGACCCCAGAGTGAGGCCCTATGCAGGCAACAAACTGTTTCAAAAGCCACCAAAAAAATCTTGACCCTGGAGTGTGACAGAGATGAAAAGTGTATGGTAATTCATAAGGAGCTGGCAGACCTGGGGTTGCAATTTGTGTCTGTCCTGGCAATGAGCCAACAGATATTTGCAAGGGAGCCCATATCTGCTGCTGCACAAATGCAGCAAGAGCCACGAGTGCACAGATAACAGGGAGTGTGTGTTTAAGGCAGAGAAGGAAGTCACACAGCATGCAAGGTGAAACCAGAGAAGACAAAGACATTCCCCTAAGGCAGACAGTGCAATGGGTGCACAAGGCCATTTCAAAATACACACAGACAAAACAGGACAACAGGATGTGTGGGTTTTTTGAGAAAGAACCAATTTTAGTCGAAATAGCAGAGGAAACCCCAGACATCGCATGGTCTCAGGCCTCAGCCCAACCACTGTCATGAGCCTCCTGTCCAGGAGAGCTGTTAGTGCCTCAAGTCTGCTTTTTGCAGATGCCAAGTTTCTTCCTACCCCCATGAGCCACCTGTCAGGGTGAGCTGAGAGATCAGCCTGCAGGAATAGAGCCACTGTGGCTGAGAGGAATTATTACAGGAGTTGGTTAGTAAGCAGGAATGTGAAAAGGGAGAAGAAAACCGTGCACGAGGGTTAAACACCCCCAGCCAAAAGGTGAGTCCTAGCGGTATCTTACCATTGGGGCATATATCCGAGTAATTGACACCAAAGTATGTTAGAAGCAGCAAATCCATATGGATCTGCAACAACTTGATTCTTCACTCCTCAGGGGAAAAAATTCATCTGAGGGATATAAAGCAGAGTGAGAAACCAAAGCAAGTCTTAGAGCGGTGAAAGTTTATTAGAAAGTTTTAGAGCAGGAATGAAAGGAATTAAAGTATACTTGAAAGAAGGCCGAGGAGGTGAGTTGAGAGATTTAAGTGCCATTTAGTCCTTGACCTGGGGTTTTACACATTAGCATGATTCCAGCTTCTGCATCTCTCCTCCTCCGATTCTTCCCTTGGGGTGGACTATCCTCATGCGCCAGCACTTGGGAGGGACTGCATGCACAGTGTGTTTACTGAACTTATGTGTATGCTCATTTGAGGTGTTGTTCCCTTACGAGTCAAGTGTTCCTGGAGGAAGATCATATACCAGTTAAACTCTGCCACTTTGCCTCTTAGTGTGCATGCTTCAGCCCGCTCCCGAGATCTTACCAGGAAGCCGCTGATCACCAGCTTCAGTTATTTTCTATCTACTGGGAGACTGCCTTTTCCCAGCGCCAGCTGCAACCAATTATCATTTTAGAGAGACAGTTTAACAACCACCTGACCATTACCTGATGGTCACCTGAGTTTCCTGAGTGTCAGTTGTGGTGGGGGGGGGGCCTCTCCTGCCCTGCTCATGTCTGCCCAACTACCTACTCTGACCAGAAGACAGCTCCAGGAGGCACAAGCCCAGAGGAATCCTGGTTCCTTGAAAACAAACAGTAGCCAATGGAAGGAGCCATTAATGAAGTGACCCTTTCAGGGCAAGTAGAAAGCCCTTGACTTCATGAAAGAGAACCTACTGTCCTCCTTCTTCTCCATCTTCCTAGCTTTTGATTTGTATTTTAAGTAAGATGCTGAGAATCTGCCTTTGGTGAGACCTGTAGTTCCCAAATGTCATCCCGTGTTCTGTAATTAATTCTGTCTGTCCTGCTTTGACTACTGATGCCTGCAAGGTGCCAGAGAGGGTTCCAGAACATTCACCAGTAGAATAACAAATATTCACATAGTTTGGGAGTAAGTATTGCAACTTCCATGCGGGGTCAAGATTAGGTGAGCCAAGTTAGGTACTAACCTCCTCACAAAATTCAAAGGGTGCCAAAACACAGCTGTGGTAATGAAAGTAAATCTTTTTCTAATGCGATGTTTTAAAAATTCCAAGTTAATGCAAAATAAACCATTCGAAACATCAAAATTTTAAATTCCATAGTAAGTACTTAGCACCATGCCTGGCACACAGTAAGCTAGTAAATGGCAGTGGTGTTTTGCAGCAAGAGTTCACAGGAATAAGGCAAGTCTCCTGCCATCGGGGGCTCCCTCACTAGTTGGGAGGATCCAGCTCACAGGCCCCATGAACTCAGAGAAACAAGAGAAGTTTATATCAAGAAAATTAGGGAAAAGAACATTTCTTCATGAAAATGATTTGTTTTTTAAACTCAGTCCTTTGCCCAGCCCTAACCACATAACAGGTGCTTTCAGTGTTTGCCAAAAGAAAGAAGAAAAAGATAGAACGAGGCAGTTCACGGGTGCAGGTCAAAGGAGAGTGTCCAGGCACAGTTCTGAGAAGTGGCAGCCAGGAAAGGATGATGCCTGGGGCTTTTCCCATCTCTCTGCAAGGGTTCCCTGCTCTAGCTGAGCTTTGTGCTGTTTTTTTCCTTTTATTTAGGTTTCTAAAAATATACATAAAAGTAGAAAGAATAATACAGTAACACCTCCCACGTATCCATCATATTTATCAGTCATTATTGACATTTTGCTAATCTTACTTTATCCATTCTGCCTCTTCCCTGTTTATCTTTTCTTGAAGATTTTTAAAGCCAATCCCAGATGTCCTATCATTTCACCCACAAATACTACAGTTTGAATCTCTGACAGAGAGAGCTTTTGAAAGTGCATAGCTCCAAAATAGTTATCATGTATAATAAAATTACAAGCTATTCATTAATGTCTGCTAATGCATAGCCAAAGTCCACATTTCTCCAACTATCTCAAAGTGTTTTTTACAAACAACTGTTCAAACTGTGATCCCCATGTAACCTATGCTTTGCCTTTGGCTGATATGTGTCTTAAATCTTTTTAAAATCTATAATAGTCCCTCTCCCCTTTTTACCTCTAGAAGAAAACTCGGTCATTTGCCCTGTAAAATTCCCTACATGGTGGATGTGATTGAACACATTCTTGTAGTGAGTGTCCTTTACTGGACTCCTCTAACCTTTGAATTCCCTGTAAGCTGGAAATTAGATCTAGAGGCTTGATTAGATTTGGGTTGAGTGATCTGGGCAAAAAAAGCTCATAAGTAGTACAGGGTACTTCCTATTGCATCAGATCAGGAGTATATAACGTCTGTTGTTCCAGTTTGTGAATTAAGGTCCCTCCATAGAAGGTCCCTCTTTAACCTTTCATCTGATGGTTTCAGCATCCAGTCATGTTTGTTAGCTCGTTCGTGAAAGAAAAATTTCAGCTTTCATTTAAGAAAGGATTCCTGGCCAGGCATGGTGGCTCACGTCTGTAATCCTAGCCCTTTGGGAGGCCGAGACGGGTGGATCACAAGGTCAGGAGTTCGAGACCAGCTTGACCAACATGGTGAAACCCCGTCTCCACAAACAGTAGCCAATTGAAGGGCCCATTAATGAAGTGGCCCATTTTGTAGTCAAAATACAAAAATTAGCCAGGTGTGGTGGCATATACCTGTAATCCCAGCTACTCAGGAGGCTGAGACAGGAGAATCGCTTGAGTCCAGGAGGCGGAGGTTGCAGTGAGCTGAGATAGCACCAGTGCACTCCAGCCTGGGCAACAGAGCGAGACATCATCTCAAAAAAAAAAAAGAATTCCTCTGAGCTCTGTGTAGTGCTCAGATCTCCAGTTCCTGTTGTCTGACTTTATGTCTAAGGTTAGAAATGGATGGCTCACACTCCAAATACAGCCTGATGGTGTGTTTGCTTCAATTTCACAGTGTTTTTTTAAACAGCTGAGATAATTTTCTAAAATGAGGATAGTGTACATTCTTAACTATGCACTTTCAGCTTCCTTTGAAATACCAGAAATCCAGCAGCATGGACTAGTGGCCGACACCCTATAGCGGTGTGCACTCCTGGTTATCAGTCATCACCGCCATGCACTCCTGTAGCCCGCCAAGCTGAGGCTGAGCAGCACGTGCATCCCCCAGGGATCTGCAGTGTTGTTTTTCTTTTGCTGGAGAACTGGTTCTAAGTGCCGAGGTTGCCTGATAAAAAAATTCAACAACCTGTCAAAAAAACAGTCTGAAACTAAGAGATATCCTGGAAGGGAAGCTTGTTTTAAGAAAACTAGAAAGAACATTTCTTTGTTTTGACTTTTTAAAAAATGAGAATAATAGTCAAATAAAGTGTATCTGTGCCAAAAGAACATTACTTACGATGCCGTTATGTTGGTACCCGCCCACTTTGCTCATTAATCTCTCTGACATGGAGTTTACAACCCCTCTTTTATCCTCCCTCAGTAAAATCATCCATTCCCATAACTTAGGCACCTTCTTGGGTATAAACTGAATCATGTTCCTCCCAAATTTATATAGAAACTCTAATCCCCAATACCTCACGATTGTCTGTATTTAGAAATACGACCTTTAAACAGATGATTAAGTTAAAATGAAGCCTTTAAGGTAGGCTCTAATCTAATCCAGTCTTTTTATCTTTAGAGACAAAGACTCATTCTGTTCCCCAGGCTAAAGTGCAGTGGAGAGATCATAGCTCACTGCAGCCTTATTATTTATGCTAGAAGTTGCAAAATTTTTGTGAAAAATCAGACCTTGGTGATGACCTTAAGCAGTAGGATATAAATAACCCCCACAAGCTTAGTGTTCCAATAATGGAACACTAGGCATACATGGATTAAACTCCTGGGCTCAAGTGATCCTCCTGACTTGGACTCCTGAGTAGCTAGGACTAAAAGCATGGCTAATTTTGTTTTTTTTTTCTTTTTATGATGTCTCTCTATGTTGCCCAGGCTTGACTGATATCATTATAAGAAGAAGAGATTAGGAAACACAGAGACACCAGCGCACACATGCACAGAGGAACGACTATGTGTAAAGGCTGCAAGAGGGTGGCCATCTGCAAGCCAACGAGAGAGGCCTCAGAGGAGACCAACCCTGCTGACACCTTGATTACAGACTTCCAGCCTCCAGAACTGCAAGCAAATAAATGCCTCTAAGCCACCTAGTCTGTGGTACTTTATTATGAGAGCCCTAGCAAACTAATACACATCTCTATGCTGAAAATCACAGATCCAAGTCCCCAGCCCACATTGCTGTGCTCAACCCCAGACCTGAATACCCAACAGCCTGCGTTACAGCTGCAAGCAAAAATTTCGCAGGAATAAGCGGAGCTGCAGAGGGAGGAATTGACTATGGTGGGAGGATATAGGTGTGGCTAGATGAGAGGGGAGAGTAGTGCCCCTTATCCAGGAGGGATGTGTTTCTAGACCTCCCAGTGGGTGCCTGAAACCGAGGCTGGTATGGAACCCTATGTATACAATGTTTCTTCATACGATAGAGTATAATTTATAAATTAGTAACTCTAAGAGATCAGCAACAATAACTAGTAATAATAAAATAGAATGCTTATAATAAAATGCCAGTAACACTACTCTTGCACTTTGGGGCCATTATTCAATAAAATAAGGTAGACTAGAACACAGCACTGCCTCACTGCAACAGTCAATCTGATAACTGAGATGGCTGCTGAGTGACTAAGGCAGGGGTAGAGTATACAATGTGGCCATGCTGGACAAAGGGATGATTCACTTCCTGGGCAGGACAGGGTGGGATGGCAAGAGATTTCATTACACTACTCAGAAGAGTATGCAATTTAAAACTTATGAATTGTTGATTTCTGGAATTTTCCATTAAATATTTTTGGACTACCGTTGGCCACAAGTAGCTAAAACCAGGGAAAGCAGAACCTCAGATATAGGGGGGCGGACTCTGTAAAGGGAAAGAAGTCTGAACAGGTCGGTTGTGTTGGGATAGCAAAGCACTAAGAAGCAGTCAGTGCGTTTTCAGAAGACCACCAACGATTTCGAAATTGCATTTTGGAAAGATTAATCATGAGACTGTTATCTTCCCTTATTAGGAGCAATTACCATGCCTTAAGAATGTTTTGTTGTTGTATTTCAATCCTGAATCCCTCTAACCAAACATTGCAGACCGCAATAAACAATTGTTGAGTTCAATTGACTTAAGTCATTCCACATCAGAGCAAAAGGGCACTGCAAGGCCGAATTAGCATTGGCCGGGTTGTGCAAACTGCCTCAGGGGAGGAGGTCTGGGTTTTGATCTTGGTCAGGATGAGATGTAGCACATGATTCACAGAAGGGGCCGGAAAAAACTAGAACAGCAAGGGAGGATTCTCCCCTGGAGCCTTTGGAGGTAGCCTGGCCCTGCCAGGACTTTAATTTGGGTTTCTAGCCTTCAGAACAGTGAGAAAAGAAGTTTGTGTTGTTTACAGCCACCAAAGTTTATTGCAATTTGTTGCAGGAAACTAATTCAATAAAGAACCAAATTAGAACCACAAATACATAGTCAATTGATTTTCAACAAAAGTGTAATGTAATTCAATGAAAAAATAATAGTATTTTCGAGCACGTCACTGGAACAACCAGCTGGCCAAATGAAATAAAACCAACCTCAGCCTCTACCCCGACAGCACACACAACGTCTATGTGAAATAAACCATAGACCTAAAAGCTAAATCTGTAAAACTTCCAGAAGATAACAGAAGAATTTATGACCTTGTAGTAGGCAAAGATTTAAGACACAAAAAGCACTGAACATAAAAGAAAAAAATGATAAATTAGGATTCATAAAAATTCAAAATTTCTTCAAAAGACACTATTAAGAAAGTAAGAAAACAAGAAGAAAAGAGCCACAGTATATATATCTGACAAACAGGCTATTACTATCCTTGATACAAAAATTACTTTTAATGGCAAAAGCCACAACTATGTTTGCACCAACCTAATAGAACACTCATGCCCTAATGGCAAGAGTGTAAAATGGTATAGATGTTTGGAAAACAATTTGGCAGTTCTTACAAAGTTAAATATGTACTTACCATACAACCCAGCCATTATATTTCTCAGTATTTAGTCCCTTACAAAATGAAAACATGCATACACACACGCCAAGAAAATGCTTATACAAAAATGTTTCTACCAGCTTTATTTATAAAAGACCAAAACTGAAAACAACCCCAAGTCCATCAACAGATGAACAGATAAGCAAATTGTAATATAGTCAGTCAATGGACTACTCAGCAATAAAAAGGAATGAATTACTGATACACACAACACAGATCAATTACAAAAACACATTACCCTGAGTGAAAGAAGCCAATCAAGAAAGGGTATGTGGCTGCAGTCCTAAGAAGTCCTGAAACAGACATGATCCATCTATAGTGATGGAAATCAGATCAGTGGTAGCCTGGAGTTGTTGATGGGAGTGGAATTGACTGGGAAAGGGTGCAAGGGAAGCATCTGGGGTGCCTGAAATGCTTTTATCTTCATTGAGGTGGTGGTTATATGGTAAACTCATTTATCTAAGCTCATTGATCTGTATGCTATAATTTATAAACATGTAAATCATACCTCAATAAAGTTGATTAAAAACACATTTTACCTCTGAGTTTCTTGTTTCTTTAGGGACTGTATTAACCCATTCTCATACTGCTATGAAGAAATACCTGAGACTGGGTAATTTATAAAGAAAAAGAGATTTTGTTTTGTTTTGTTTTTGAGATGGAGTCTCACTCTTGTCACCCAGGCTGGAGTTCAGTGGTTCAATCTCGGTTCACTGCAGCTTCTGTCTCCCAGGTTCAAGCGAGTCTTGTGCTTCAGCCTGTTGAGTAGCTGAGATTATAGGCGTGTACCTATAGATGTATATTTTTAGTAGAGATGGGGTTTCACCATGTCAGGAAGGCCAGTCTCGAACTCCTGACCTCAGGTAATTTGCCTGTCTCAGCCTCCCAAAATGCTGGGATTACAGGTGTGAGCCACCATACCTGGCCAAGAAAAAGAGGTTTAATGGACTCACCGTTCCACATGGCTGGGGAGGCCTCACAAACATGGCAGAAGGAGAAGAAACAAAGGCACGTCTTACATGGTGGCAGACAAGAGAGTATGTGCAGGAGAACTGCCCTTTATAAAACTGTCAGATCTCTTGAGACTTACTCATTAACACAAGAACAGCATGGGAAAAACCTGCCCCCATGATTCAATTACTTCCCACCAGGTTCCTCCCATAACACATGCGGATTATGGGAGCTACAATTCAAGATGAGATTTGGGTGGGGACACAGCCAAACCATATCAAGGACCAAAATTAAAAGGAAGTTTTACATAATGAATGTCTTAGATGTCATTTATATGAATGGAGGTAACAAGGAGTAGATGCAGTTTAGAAAGACAGATGAAGCTGGAATATGAAGGATTTTGCAGTCCTACTAAGATATTTGAACCTTATGGTAGAAGCAGTGGATGATAGGCACATTTTATGGATTCTTTTTAAAACATTCTATTTACACTGTCATTATATATTTATAAGGAAATGCATTTATTTTTCAATATAGGTTATGGACACTGATGCCTACACATTCTACCCAGGAAGTATGTAATTTATGGATATGCAGCTGCGTTAGCAATCCATTCAAACCAATTCTGCTCGTCAGTATGTAGGGATTCAGGTGTTTCATGTGTGATACCTAATTTTATTTACACAGAAGCACTGAAAGACAAGCATATTATATTGGTTAGATTTCCTGCATAATAAGCCAGTCCAACACTAGTGACTTTAAAAAACAACCGCTTATATAGCTTACCATTCTGCAGGTAGACAGTTTGGATGGGGCTCAACTGGGAGATATGTCTAGCCTTACTGGGTTCACCTTTGCCTTTGTACTCAGTGCTGGGTCGACTGGAGGCTGGCTGATTTAGAATGGTGTTTCTTGGAATGGTTCCTTTCAGCTCCACATGTCTCTCAACCTCCAGCAAGCCAGGCCAAATTTCTCAAATGGCAGCTGGGCAGAGCTGCAAGAGAGATGTGTGCAATGTGTCTCCTAGAACCTGGACTCAGAATCAGCACCTATTATTCCACTGGCCGAAGCAAGTTAAAAGGCCAGATTCAGAGAATGGAAAATAGACATCACTTCTCAATAGGTGGAACTGCAAAGCCCGCTGCCAGTGGTGAGCATTTAGGGAGGAGTGGAGAATTATGACCATTTTTACAAGTGGCTACAATTATCTCCATTTTATGTAGAGAAAAACCAAGATTCAGAGAAGTTAAGTAACTTTTATAAGGCCACACAGCCAATAAATTACAATTAGATGCTGGGCTTTGATTCCAACCCATTTCTACAACAAAATGTAAATCCTTATTTTAAGGAACTTACAGTATTTTACGCTAGTTAATCCATTCTTCCATCCCTCTATAATGTAGAATCAACAGATCTACATTAGGAGCAGAAAGTTTATGAGCAGTAGATATTTCTGAAATGATTCCAAATGTGACAGATTATTTCCTGAGATACAAACAGAAAAGAAATTCACTTCCTTTTGGCGGCATCAGGGGCTGAAAATGTCCCCAGCAAAGATTCCATATGCCCCACACTTTCTTATCCTTCATAAGAAGAGGAACCTTAAAAAACCAAGCAGGATCTTGATCCAGAGATGGCTGAAGATACAGAGCACACATATTCCTGGCTACATCTGCAGCGTTTGGGTGCAGCCACAGGCAGCTTCAAAGGGAAAAGGAAGGGGAAAAAACCTTCTCTCTGTAGCTAGGCTACCAGTTCCTGCGTAGATTTCTCAAGACTCAGACAAGAGGACATGGCGAGAACTTCCCCATGTTTAGAAACATCAGATGGTTGCCAAAACAAGCCAGTTTAGAACTGAGTGTGACAAATGGACGTTTGGAGTTGAATGTCACCTGGGGAACCCACTGTTTCTGAGATATCCACAATGGGGTGGCGTGAAGCATCGTGGAGAATGCTCACTGAGCACCCAGCCAGCCCGGGTGGGATGGGCACAGCCCGGTTGCTACAGGACGTGGGGCAAGGCATGGCATTCTTGGAAACATACACATACACACTGACAAAAGGCGGAAAGTGACAAGGAAAGAAATGTGGAACCCATTAGAGCTGGGAACTTTTGTCTCTACCTTTGCCTATGTGTGAGAACTAGAGAGCTGCTTACGGTTGTTGCTGCAAATTTGAATGGGTTGATCAGATCCTTCTTACCAAAGTAAATGGAGTGTCACGGTGATCTCCAAACTTGCCCAGCTGTGGCACTCAGCTGGAACGTTTGTGCACGAAACACCCGGGCCTGGGTCAGGAGATTCTCATGGCACCCAGGAGCCTGTGTTTCCAAGAGCTCCAGGCAGTTGTGATTCTCAGGCAAGCATGGAATAACCCAGCGTCCAGTTGTGCGGAGCTTCCCAGCTTTTTTCTCAGCTAAACACACATAGAACATACCTGCACGGAGGGGAGTGCATGCTTCTTAGTGGAAGGTAACGTACTTAAGGACAGTCAGTATCTCAGCACACCTCTAGTCAGTATGATATTCCAAATATGTAGCTACCATAGGGTATAGTCTCTGGCCCCGGGGGTCCCTGTTCTGCCAGGTGTCTGCCCTTTGCACAGTTACTACACTGTGGGAGAGTCTGGGGCACTCTGGGGCAGCAGGATAAGGCTGGAGACCTCCACAGGCTTAGGGCCTTGGTCATATATCACCTTATAAGGAAGAATGCCAACCTTCAACACAGCTAGACAGGGGCGTACCCCTGTATAGCAGCACTGCCTAAAATACATTCACTGGGTACCATTTAGGAGGTTTTTGGGGTTATAGAAAAAGTCTGGCATTTGGAGTCCCAAATCTGTATGTTCCCACACAGGCACTAGCATGTACTGTGTGATGCTGGCTGTGCGTAAGCTTCAGTTTCCCCGCTGGCAAAGGAGGGAGATGATGCATCTTCTTTCATAAGGTCATGGTGAGTGTCCAACAGACAGTGGAGCCCCAAGCATTTTCATCAGGTCTAAACTGGTGTACACATGTTGGTTTCTTTCTTCCCATCATGAATTTTTTTTTAAGACCAAATCTCGCTCTGTCGCCAGGCTGGAGTGCAGTGGCGCGATCTTGGCTCCCTGCAACCTCCCCTTACTGGGTTCAAGCGATTCTCCTGCCTCAGCCTCCTGAGTAGCTGGGACTACAAGCATGCGCCACCATGCCCTGCTAATCTTTGTGTTTTCAGTAGAGATGGAGTTTCACTATATTGTCCAGAGCCGTCTCTATCTCTTGACCTCGTGATCCGCCTGCCTCGGCCTCCCAAAGTGCTGGGATTACAGGCATGAGCCATTATGCCAGTCCAATTTCTCTTTTTAAATGAAAAGAAGCAAATCTAGAGTCTCTTCATGACAAAACAAACCCTAAGCAATTCTGTCAAGTCCCTGTTTTGGAAGTAGTCCTGGCCACTCACACCAGGCTGCCTGTCCCTCCCTCACATCTAATTAATGGGCTTGGAGTTTACAACCCCAGACATCACGTCCCTTCCTTAATGACCAAGTCCAAAGGTCTCTCTGTCTTCCCTTTCCCCATTCCCATCCCAGGATATCTTTGACCCGTTTTGGAAGACGCCCTTCCCTAAGTGAGTAAAATGGAGATACTTCCTGAGCACCTATTTTAGGAATTAGCCCAGAGTGTAGACAAACAACCACCATATAGGGAGACATTCTTGAGCCAAGGCATTCCACGGCCAGAGGTGGGGGGTGGGACCGCAGAGCTTTGAGGAAATGGACACTTGAAAGGTTGGCTGAGGCGGCCGTCCAGGTTTCCTGTGGCCTGAGAAGTGGTAGGGAAGTTGATGTCCCAGCTTTGTGTGGCTGCACGGACATGGATATGGGAATCGGTCACATCCTTGCTTTTTATCCAAAAGAGAGGATCTTTGAGCAAATTGATTCATGACCAGAGGCACTATTTTCAGTCTTCTTTTGGAGGACGCTAGGCTGGAAGGCAAGGAAAGCAGTAGAGGAATAAAAAAGAATAAACTGGAAATGGGGGAGAGGGCAAAGCAGAAACAATGTGGCGAATTCAGTGGGTGACCTTGGACCAGTCCCTCCACTTCAAATGAAGTTGAGCTGGTTGGATTAAACTAGGGAAAATGAATAAAATTTTAAATGCCAGTGCAGATGAGTTTGTGGTTAAACAGAAGCAGTCGTGCAGTCCTTTGATGCTGAAACTGCTTCAGACCTTATAAAGGGGCACGCAGGTCTTAACAGCTGAAGGGGGCCAAGGATCAGTGTCGTCACAAGCCATAACAACAAGGAGCAGTTAAAGCTAAATTTTAAGACAATATCGTGTAGCGAAAGGCGTGCAAGTGTGAGAGACTGATAGGTCTGGGCTGGAACCACAAGTTTTATCCCCTTAAGGATAAAGCACTCACATGCCTTTTACTACCTTACTTTCTCCATCTGCAAAATGGGACATATATATACATATCACACACACACACACACACACACACACACACACACACACACACTTATTAGGGTGTGGATATGAGAATAATGAATGTGTAGATTTTAAATAGAATAATGCCTGTTATTTTCCTGGCTGAGCCCTTCACCTTCTCTTCTCTCAAGGTGAATTTGTCCTAGGGGCCAATCAGACCATCATGAGTCAGACCCCTGGAGGGGCAATGCCCTTAGACGTATCAGAAATGTAGGATGGACAACATTTAGACACCTTCCCTGGCATCCCTTCTGTACACACCAAGAGGAAAAAAATACCATAGCATTCTTATTCACTTCACTTCTGGGAATGTATCCAAAGGAAATTACTGGGGAAGAAATGAAAAAATCACGTATATACAGATACTCCCTGACATAGGATGGTTTGACTTATGATGTTCTGACTTTATGATGGGTTATCAGGACATAACCCCATCATAATTAGAGGAGAATTTGTAGCTGTTTCTTAAAAGGCTGTTTATCATACACAGCAGAAATGTCTACTAAAAAGCCTAGGAAATGTGCCTTGTTGATGCCATGAAATACTATTCGTTTAGTGTAAAAGTAATTGCGGTTTTGTCATTGAAAGTAATGGCAAAAACCACAATTACTTTTGCAGCTACCTAATATACATTTACAGTGATCAATGTGATAACTCTGTAGAAAGATGAAAGCATGTAAATGTTAAGTTTTTAAAAGTTGGCCACACAACTGCATGTACACTAGAATGTTAACTATCCAGCTTATAGCTAAAAAGTGCAAGGGGCTGAGGAGAAAAGTAAACAGTTGATGCATTGGGGGAATAGCATTATGGATACAATATTTCTGGCATGATAAAACTCCTTAATAATAAATACTCTTCTTATTTACCTCTTTTGATGGCATGAACTAGATGATTTCCAAGACTTCATCCCTCTCTAGCGCTCTATAGGTAATTTGCTTCTCTTTATTTCAACGTATGCTTCCTCATCTGTAAAACTGTCTACTAGTTTTCTAGCCACAATCCTTAGATTTGTTATCTAAAGCAACATAACAAATTACCCCAAAATTTAGCAGCTTGAAAGAAGCATCTGTTGTTTCAAACAGTCTCAAGCACTGGGAATTGAAGGGAGGCTGAGCTGGGTGGTTCTGCTTAGGGTCTTTCACTAGGGTGCTGTCAAGTTGTTGGCCAGGACTGCAGTCATTTGAAGGCTCAACTGGGGCTGGAGAGTCCATTTTCAAGCTCATTACATACTGGCAAAAGTCTTCAGTTCCTTGTCATGGGGTATCTCCTTGGAGCTGCTCACAGCCTGGCAGCTGGCTTCCCTCAAAGTGAATGGTTCAAGAGAGAGAGTCCAAGACCAAAGCTGAAGTCTTCTACAACCTAATCTTGGAAGTGACATCCCAAGATTAGTGAGTTATTATTACTGCTATGTTACATCAGCATCTGTTTTGAATATAAGCTGGACTTTCTTACACCAGAAGCCGGGTTTGGTCACCCTCGACACACTTTCCAGTTCTCTGCCCTCTAGTTCCTCAATTCCAGAAACCTGCCTTAAACAACCATCTCCTGGTGACCACCTCCCCATGGACAGCTGGATACAACCTACTTGATACACCTCACTGATTCCCATACCCTACATAGAGAGCACAAATATGCTGCAGTGACCACCCTCTCAGTCACAGTACGACTCCATGAAACCTGTGCCTGTTTTCTCTAAACCCACGAATTAGAACTTCCCAGGAGGAAACCTGCTTGGGTAACTCCCTGGACCCCAGTAATAGCTTGTGCCCACAAATGCAAATGTGTGAGTGGGTAGCCTTACAGCTCTCTCTTGCTGTCCACCCACTGTTTGAACACATTATCCTGGATGGCTTTCTGCTTCCCATCACCCCTGGGAGACATGCTGCCTTCTTTTCTCTGGGATCTGTGAGTAATAAACTGCTTCTGTTATTTCATGTGTTTTGCTGAGTCATCTCCTCTGAGTCTCACCCAATGAACACACCCCAACCCAGCTTCTTCTCCTCAGGGTTTTCCTGGAGAATGGATATCTTGATAGGAATAAACTGGACGGAGATCAGACAAGAGCCACAAGGGTGTCTGCCAGAGTAAACAAATTTTCTGTGAGAGGGACACCTGGTCATGTGTCTGGCACTCAGGCATTAGGTCATCTGCCAGGATAAAGACATATCCCATGGAAGGCATTCTATAAATATCCATGACCAGATCCCGGAGCCATACCACAGCAGGGGTAGAGTTTACAGCCACTCTCATGAGAAGGACCTCAAGACCTAACAGAGGAAAACACAACACAGTCTTCTACCATGTGCTGTTGGTCATAGAGAACACTCTGGGAACTATACAGAAAGGGAATTACACAACTGTGAGTGCCAGGAGGTGGGGGTCACTGGAGGCCATGTGTGGGCTGCCACGTCACACCACAAAGTCATACTTCTATCCTGCATGAATGGCAGCTTGTTCCTCTACTCTTCCGATAGACGGGTGGCCTATTAGGCATTATCCAGCACACTGTACTAAGTAGGTGCCTAAAAAATCCTTATTGATTAAGCGTATGTTTTTCTGCATGTGTTGAAGGCATGTGAGTATTAGAGACCATGTCTATAACGTGCCTGGGTCACCAGACTCACCCCATGAAAAGGCAGATACACTGTTGTTCCCACTTCTTATACATGAAGACCTTGAAGCTCAATGTACCCAAGGTTATGAGCTGATCCATAGGAGAGCTTAGATTTGAACCCAGGTAAATTTGCTTGACTCTTAAGCCCATGCTCTTTCCACTATACAGGACTAGTTTCTGAATAAAACCACCCCTCTTTCAGGCAGGAGTTAGGAGCTGTCTGCTGGCTCTCACTGATTCCTACTTGCCTGCCTACCACTCTACCTATTGCCCATTATGTGCTGGTAAATGTTTCATAACCAGCAATCTGGGGAAAAAGAAGTCCTGGTCTACAGCACTTGCTGATTGCCGTGGTGTAAATATTCCCACCATGGCCACTTGCAAACTACCAACCTGATGTCCTTGATCAGAGAGTTGGAAAGAGAGATGTGATCCGCCACTGTAAGCCCATATGAGCCATCTCTAGCCCACCACTGACCACTCTGGAAGTATATTAAACTTCCAGAAAAAGACATAGAATGATCCCCAATCCCATTGTGAACTGGTAACATGTTTTTGCCTCTCTAGCCCTTGCTTCTCTGCCTTGTCCTGTGTTAGCCACAGGATGGTCCACGATGTGCACACAGCATTTGGAGCATATCATCAACCTGTCCCCTATCCCCACCAAGCCTAGTTCATCTCTACAGCTCTGGCCCAGGGCTTGTGTATATGGGGCTTAGAAATACAGACCTATTCCTCAATCCCTCTCATAGTATTATGCCTTAGATGAAACCTCCCATGTCCCAGCGACCCCCACCTGATTCCTTTTATATTGCCAGCTGCCTAAGGCTCTGTGGAGGTGGCTAGGGCTCTACCTAGACTTCCATCACCATCACCAGGTCTTCGTTTGTGGGAGGTTGAGGGGACATGCATTATTAGACATCCTAATATCAGGGCAGTCAAGAGCACACACATCACACACAGATGCACAACAGAAGAATGTGCAAAGCTGACTGTGCTTCACCACTGTCTTTGAGTCATATCATCTGATCCATAAAATTCCCCAACCCCACAGAAGCATGAGGGTTGGGATTTAGGGGTAGCTCTTTCACTCTATGCAACTCACCTCCCTCTAGCTCCTTAATTTACACAAGCCTCCTCATGTTGCTATTGCGGATAACTCCACCAAACCACCCTGCAGACAATGAATGAGCCCCATATCCCTTCTCTTTACCCTCTCTGCCCATTGCCCCAGGTCCTTCCTCTGAACCTCTGGTCACTGTCAGTGTCATCTGGTTTCAGGCTCAATGTTCCTGATGGTGGAATATTGAAAGAAACCCAGACTTTGTGAGATGTCTGCACGGGCTTCCTATGAGTGTCATGTGCTCTTTGACTGCAAGAATCTGTGAGCCCATTTTCTGGGTCATGTTCCTGAATGTTTTCTGCATGTATTCAAGGCATGTGAGTATCAGAGACCATGTCTAAAACGTGCCGGGCTTAGCTGTGCAGCAGATCTCAACAAGTGGGTGGAGCTGGGGGAAGCCAGCCTGCACCCACCATGCCACTTACAACCTGGGCAGATTCTTCTGCTTTCCAGCAGCTCCCAAGAATGCTCATCCTCTTCTGAGACCCAACAGAAGAAGGACGAAGCTCACCTTGAGGACACAGTCCAGTTTTCTAATTGAGGAAAACTCCAGAATCATTTTGTAACTTGAGTTTTCATGTTCTGTTTTTTTCCTGCCACTTTTTATTTTCCCTCTAAGCTTTATGAAAAGAATTTCTCTTAGAGAAATTCTTGTAAGGAAATGAAGAGGATGTTGACTTCAAGATAAGGCTTCCTGGAAGCCCTTTTATGTTTCATTTAGGAAACCCTTCACTGTCTGGTATTCTAGACATCCGAAAACTCTGTTGTGGGAAGACTTTTTGGACGTTGGAATAAGTCAGCTTCCCTAAGGATGGTTGCTTCCCCCACAGTCTCTTTTCAAACAATGCCATCCACTCATGCCCTCGTCATTTTGGAAAGCATTGTCATTGTTATCCTTATCTACAGTTTTATGTAAAACTCTCAGGGGTGGAAGTGTGTGTCCACAGGGTGAGCATCCCAGGACACCCACAAACAGAGTTTTGGAAACAACAGTCTAAACAAATTGAAGCATCATCTTCTAGACTTCTGCAGGCTTGGGGAAACTGACCAAGCTTGAGCAGAGGCTAGAGGACAGACTAGTGGAGAAAGGTGATGTCATGGGGAGTGTGAGACAGACAGAGGGTTGAGGGGGATTAACCAAGGTGGGAAGTCCATGTCCCTAGCCAGAGCCCAGATGGACTCCTTGCTGCTTTAAAATGTGCCTGGGATCTTGTTACACTGACGATAAGTTGACAGATGTGGAGATGACAGCCTTGTAAGCAAAGTTCAATACTTCTATTTCTATTTCCTGAGAGGAAGGGACCCTCCACACCATGCAGGAAGCATCCGTGCTGGTCAGGAGGCAGAAGGAACGAGGGGCAAGCATGGTCAGGCCCTGAATCGTGGCTTTTGTGGAAAGGAATGGTCCAAACATGGTAAATATTCTAAGTAAGCTGAGAACTGGAAGTTGGAATAATTTCAGTTGGCTCTGGACTATGGGTGTGATCCCCAATTGTCTAGTATCTAACCCCAAGATGATTTAGGGTACAGGGAATATTGGCTTGGTATGTGACGGTCTGATAAAAGAGGTGGTTGGGGTGTGGATTCTGGACTGGTTGTTTGTATATCAAAGGCGTACTGAAGCCAGGCTGATCTGAGGCTTCTGGGGTTCTAGACTCAGGCAGACTGGGGTTTGAATCCTGGCTTTTCTCTCATCGGTTGGTGTGAATGACCACAGTAAAAATCACAGTATTTTTGCCATGGCAAAACACCAGAAACCACCTAGATGTTTGTCAACAGGGATTTATTCAATTAAATTTGAAATCATTCATACGTGGAAGGTTAGGCACTATAAATAGTTTAGGAAATGCAATCACAAATGTGATATATGCTTTGTTATTGAGTAAAAAGGACAGGCTACAGAATCTAAAATGTCATACCATCCCATTTAAATGTATACACACATGCACACAAGGAATGTTGCCTGGAAGGATATATAACAAACAATTCGGGTGATTCTCTGTGAGGAGTGGGAAATGACTGAGGAGCAGAAAACTTTCCCTGTATTAGTTATCATTCTATTTGAATTTTACAAATATATATATATATATATACATATAAATACAGTTTACATAAAATAATAAAAAATCCCCATTTGAGAGAATAAAAGTCAAGTTGTTTGAAAGAGTCCCCTCTTTCAACCAGACCCTGAGTCCTTGGTTAAAGAGAAAGATTTGCCAAAGTGGATAGAGACTGCCACATGGTGCCATGGGGTCTTAGGTCTCCACTGGCCACCCAGGTTGGTGGGTCCCACTGGTGGGAGCAGCATCTGGGGGCAGGCTAGGATGCCTTGCTGCTCAGGGTCTCTGGCCCTCCCTGCCCAGCCAGCCTGAGTCACCTGTGATGTTGTGGCATATTTTTATTGTATTTACATGGCAGAATTCTATGTAGTGGCATTTATGTACATGTATAATTATGGATACTTTTTGTGGATTGCTGATTGTTAGATATTTACCAGCACATCACTGATCAGACTCCATTCTTGGTGATAATTGATCAGCCATGTCATTGATATTTTTAAAATCTATCAGCTGCTACTAGCCTGCAGAGGAGTTAAGAATCACTACCCTAAAGGAGGTAGAGAAGAAGAGAAAGCTACTAGCATCTAGCCAGATATGAGCTCCCCTGCTCCAACGGGTGCAGCTCTGAGTCTGAACACTTTAGGGTTAGAGAGAGGGTGGTAGGTTTTAGGGAGTGTAGTCCCCAATTAAATAAGTCTGGCCTGTGGGTTCTTCTCACTCTAATACAGTAGATCAGAAGAACTTCCTCCTGGACTGAGAGCTCCTTGAGGGACAGGGCTATTTTATTTATCCCCGAAGACCTGACACATGGTGGATGCTTTTTGGATGTTTGGCAAATGAATTAATAAGTTGTATTAAGATATAGTTATTCCAAACATCCAATAATAATACTTTGCATAAATCAATTATGGAATAAAATTCAAAGAAGTAATCTGCAACCATTAAAAGTAATATTTAGTGACATAAGAAAATGCTCATGACATAGTGTAATTGCAAACAGAAAGCTATAAAATAACTTATAAATTATAAGCACAGTTTTGTTTTTCAAAAAAACACACAAAATTTATTGCCAAGCTTGATAGGGCATACAATCAACTTCTGGCCTGTGTATGATTCATTTTGGGGCAGCAAGTGCTTCCTGAATCTTTGGACTTTTACTGAAAACTCATTCTCTAAGGGAAGAATTTGTTGAGTTCATGATTATTTTCATAGCCATGGTATGGGCTAGAAAGCGAGTGCTGGGATTTGGAGCAATGTTTTGCCACAGGGAGTAAAAGAGTCCTCCCTAAAGGCTGCTCCATGCGCGGTGGCACTTTCAGATAGTACATCTTACCAACTTAGATGTTTAGACATGACCTCCACATCTTGTAGCAGAACATACAGAAATATGATTCTGATATTGAGTGGGTTAGGACTCACTCATGATTGATCTTTTAAATTTTTGATCTTTTGAATTGTCAGATGTAATCTTTTAGTTTACGTAACACTGATTGCCCACAGCTAAAAGGCTGGGAAGCACAGTCACCATCATCCTAGGGTTAGAAAGATTGAAAGCAAAGCTAAAATGGCTCCTTGAAAAGTCAAGTAAACGATGTGGAATTCCTCCTGGATGCATCCAGAAACTACTGGCTGGGACTGAGCAAAGAGAACAGCTGTTTAACATGCTTAGCAACACTCTGGAACTCAAATACACTTTACCAAATAAATCACTCACCATTGTTTTAGGCCTGGGGCTCCCCTGGCATTGGAGGACAAACATGACTGTGAGCCTGTGCCAAGAATGAGAAAACACAGCCAGCCAGTTCCCTCTGGAGCAGGACATGAATTGGCGGTGTATGAAATTGCTCTTAGCCCATTCCTCAGGACCTTCCCCGCCCAGTCACTCAGTGCGTGGAAATGGAGAGTGTTCAACAAACAGAGTAAAGTTAACTTCCAAAACAGGGGTGAGAACTCCCAGGCCACCCCACTCTGCAACCTGTGGTGTACAACTACAGGAACTCAGCAAGGGCAAAACACCACCAAGAACTCAAAGATGCAAGTGAGAGTTAAGTCTGACCTCACATGTCCCCTGGCGTGCAGCAACTCAAGCAAGCACATCCACTAAATCTGAAGACATATCTTTGGATAGAATGCTGACCCTTCCCAGTGATCCCAGAAAATGTGAACACTTTGCAATGTTGAGAAAGAAATGTGCCTTCATTCCAGTTTTAGACTCTGGTTCATTTCACTTTGCATTTTAAACAACATTTATTTTATTGACTTTCTGTCTTAATGACCTGTCTAATGCTGTCAGTGAAGTATTGAAGTCTCCCATATTATTATGTTGCCATCTACTCATTGCTTAGGTCTAGCAGTAATTGTTTTATAAATTTGGGAGTTCCAGTGTTAGATATCTCTATCTATCATCTATCTGTCTGTCTATCTATCTATCTATCTATCTATCTATCTATCATCTATCTATCTGTGATGTTTTCCTATTGGACTATTCCTTTTTTCATTGTATGATATCCTTCTTTGTCTTTTTTCACTGTTGTTGCTTTAAGGTCTGCTTTGTCTGAAATAAGAATAGCTACTTGTGGCAGAGTGTGGTGGCTTATGCCTTTAATCCAAGCATTTTGGGAGCCCAAGGTGGGTGGATCATGAGGTCAGGAGATCAAGACCATCTTGGCCAACATGGTGAAACCCTGTCTCTATTAAAATCCAAAAAAAAAATTAGCCGGGCATGGTGACACATGCCTGTAGTCCCAGCTACTCTGGAGGCTGAGGGAGGGGAATCACTTGAACCTGGGAGATGGAGCTTGCAATGAGCCGAGATCATGCCACTGCACTCCAGCCTGGTGACAGAGCAAGATTCCATCTCAAAAAAAAAAAAAAATAGTCACTTCTACTGCTACTCTCTTTGATTTCCATTTGTGTGGAATATCTTTTTCCATCCCTTTACCTTAAGTTTATGTGAGTCCTTAGGTGTTGCATGAGTCTTATGAAGACAGCAGATGCTTGGTTGGTGAATTTTTATCCCTTCAGTCATTCTGTATCTTTTAAGTGGAGCATTTAGGCCACTTACATTCAATGTTAGTATTGAGATGTGAGGTACTGTTCTATCCGTTATGTTAGTTATTGCCTTAATACCTTGTAGGCTTTTTCCATTTCGTTTTATAGACCCTGTGAGTTCACTATATCTAACATCAGGCAATGGGTAAGGCCATAAAGCTCCCAAGAGTTCCTGTGTTTTGTGTTTGGCTACCAGGGCAAGTAGGGAAACACCATCAGGTCAGGACAGGGTTAGGCAGGTCTGGGCTCACACTTTTCTTGGGCAGGGCTCGCTATGGCCACTGTGGGGAATAGGGGAGTGACTCTCAGGCCAATGGGGTATGTTCCAGAGGGGATTATGACTGCCTGTGCTGTGTCATGTAGCTTGCCAGGGAAGTGGAGGATAGTCAGCAGTGAGAGGCCTCACCCAGCTCTTACACAGTTGGCAAGGCTAGTCTTACTTTTGCAGTGCCCCACTCAGACCTGGCCCCAGGTGGTGAGTTACCCCACTGAGAAAGCACCCCCAGCTTTCGGACCTTGCCCCTCGCCCCTCCCACCTGCCCACTTTGTCAGCAGCAGCTCCCGTACTCCCACGCTTCCTCACTCACTCACGTCCAGCTCCTGCTCATCCCCCGGGCTCCACTCACTCAAGACTGGGCTTCCACTGTGTGCCCAGTCGAAACCACTGCCAATTTCAGTTGGGATTTTCTTTTGTCCCACAACCCCTCCCAAGTTCCACTTGCTGCCTTTCCCAAGGGCCCCTGTGAGACATAGTCAGGGATCACTTTCCAGGGCTCCAGCTGGAGACTGGGAGTGCGTTAAAGCTCTTCCCTTGAAGCTAATTGTACTTTTATATTTCTCCCAGCCCACAAAACCCGTTTCATCTCTAGGAAAGGTTAAATCCTTCTCCCGTGATCTGGATTTTCAGATTCCCCAGTAGGGATGTGTGTTCAGAGGTAGATCCTCTCCCTCTCACACTTTGGGAGCTCACAGTTTTTCACCTGTTTCATAGAATTTGTATCAGGGTGCCACTTCTTTCAAAGGATCACTGAATTCTTTTGGATTTCCTGGTACATTCCTACAATGATTCTCGGAGCAAAAGATCATGATGTGAGTCTCTACATGCTGTTCTGTTCATCATGGGAACTACGTGTTAGCTCTGTCTTCTATCCACTGTTTCTATCCTTAAACATCATTAACTGAGTGTTACTGTATGTCCCGTACATAGTACAACACAGGTGTTTCAGATATAGAAATCAGAGGCAATTTCCTTCTTCTGGGAAGTTTTAGTTCAGAAAGAGAGATAGGTAAAAATAACCACTGAATTTCAAGCAAAGTTAACCAAGTAATCACAACCATCATCATCATGTCTGCTATCACTGATCAAGAGCCTATTACTCGCTAGAGTACTTTACATGTATCACTTCATTTAATTCCCACAAAGACTTATGAGGAAGTTCCCATTGTTGATTCCAGTTTACAGATGAGAAAACAGAGAATTAAAAGAGGCTAAGCAATTGCCCCAACATCTTAAAGCCAACCTGTGGAAGACCCAGTATAAAACTTGAGTCTGCCTCCAGAGCTTCTACTTCTTTCCACTATTTTCCATTACAACAGGATATGAGTAGACTCCCACGGGGTGGTGATGGGCAGAGCAGTTCTGAGAGGGAAATCAAGGAAGGCTTTATGGAGGAGGAGGCACTGAGATAGAGCTCTGAATGATGAGTTCAATTCCAAAAGGTGAAGAAGAAGGGTAATGGCGTCTTACACAGTAGAAGCTACCGGGGGCTGAAGCCTGGGCACCCTGCAAGAGTAACCCAAAAGCTTGGCCAGTGCTACAATAAATCAACTTTATTTAACAGTCAATGATTACTTGATTATCGGTCTTCAAAGGAGGCTTCTCCTGCATGTTCTTGTTTGTTATGTAACTCCTACAACTCATCATAACATAATCTCAAACTCCTCTTTAGAAACTGAAGAGGACCATATTGTATGTGATGGCCTCGATGGTGTTACACTGCTTCTCTTTCACTTCCTATTTTTATTTGAAACATTACCAGTCATCAGAGACTGACACATCAGTCGGGTGCTTTTGCCTGGTGAAAGCTGCCAGATAACAGGCTCAAAATGGGGCGATTTCGAAGTCCCAGCAAAGATGAAATTCCTGGGAACACTAGGACGTGACTTGCTGTGCTCGGGGGCAGGCTGAGAGAAAACGCCCTGCTCACTGGTCTCCCTGCTGCCCACCACTGTCCCTTGGCAGGAGAGCCTTCGTGGACACTTAGATCACACAGCTTGGTGAAGGGGAGGCTGGGAAGCAGGCAGGAGTGGGTCCTGGAGGGCCTGGGAAGCCGTGCTGTGGAGTTTGGCCTTGCCCTGAAGACGATGGGTGGCTGTTGCCAGTTTTTAAAGAGAAGCGTATTATGATCCAAAGTATGTTTCAGGAAGAGAACTCTGGCTGTACTCTAAGGAAGCTTTAACATCCCTCTCTCCACAACTGATAAAATAACTTGACAACAACGTTAACAGCTTTGAAACAAAGTTGAGTAAGACGTCGATGAACTAACATGGTCAATCACTCTTCTCAGCAACTGAAGACTCCATCTTTGGGCAAGTGGACAACGTCTGTTTACCTGATGCTGGGTCATAAACTGAGTCTCAGTAAGTTTGCAAAGATTTAAATCATGCAGGGTAGAAGTAAATAGAAATAAATTTTAAATAAATGATAAAACTATATCTAGAAATTCAACAAGTATTTGCACATCAAGCAGCAAACTTCTAAATAACCCAGAGGTCAAAGAAGAAATCACAGAGGAAATTGGAAAATATTCAAAACAGAGAGAAAATGTGTGCAATAAATCTCACGCAGCACTTGGAGATAATTTATAGCTGTAAGTACTTACACTAGAAAAGAAAGAAGGTCTAAAGTTAATATTCTAAGTTTCCACAGTAAGAAATTAGGAAAAGCAAAGTAAAATCAAAGAAAATAGAAGAAAGAAGGTAATAAAGATAACAGCAGAAATAATAAAATAGAAACAGAAATACTATAGAGAAAAATAACAAATCCAAAAGTTTACTCCGTGAAAAGACATAAAGATATAAGACAAAAAAAAAAAAAAAAAAAAAAAAAAAAAAAAACACCTGACTAGACTGAGCAAAGAAAAAAGTAAATACAAACTCACGAAAAAGTAAATGTCCTCAAGATTTGGGGTAAGCATGAATTTTCTACATAAGACACAGCATCAGGCATATTTTTTAAATTGACACATCAGAATTTATCAAAATCAAAGCCTCTGTGCATCAAAACACATTTTTTAAAAATGAATAGGCAAGCCAAAGCCTGTAAGAAAGTATTTTTACAACGTATATCTGATGAAGCAGTGGAACCCAGGACATACTTTAAAACTTCTGTACTTCAGTAGCAAAAAGACAACACCACAAAAATGTAGCAAAAGATTTAAACAAAGACATTTCACAAAAGAAGATTCACAAATGGCCAATAAGCACGTGACAAAGTATTCAACAAAATTTGTCATTAGGAAAATGTGAATTAAAACCACATTGGATACCATTCATACTTCTTGAAGAGCTAAAAGTTTACAAGTCTGACAATACCAAATGTTGGCAAACATGGAACACTCAGGACTCTCGTATACTTAAGTAGTATGTATTCACATGCTATAAACTGTTACTGTATTCGAACACACAACTTCCTTTTTTTTAACTTTTCTATTATTTTCATTTTTTTTTTACTTTAGGTGCATACTATCTGGCATTTCTCCCCATGTTATCCCTCCCCACCCTCCCCACCCCCCGTTGTCTCTCCCCCCTACGGCCCCACAACTGCCCCCAGTGTCTGAAGCTCCTCTCGCTAAGTCCATGTATTCTCATTGTTCAACACCCATCTATGAGTGAGAACATGCGGTGTTTGGCTTTCTGTTCTTGTGTTAGTTTGCTGAGAATGATGGTTTCCAGATTCATTGCGAAGGATATGAATAGACACTTTTCAAAAGAAGACCTCTATGAGGCCAAAAAACATATGAAAAAATGCTCATCATCACTGGTCATTAGAGAAATGCAAATCAAAACCACATTGAGATACCATCTCAAGCCAGTTAGAATGGCGATCATTAAAAAATCTAGAGACAACAGATGCTGGAGAGGATGTGGAAAAATAGGAACACAACTTCTTATAAAGTGCAGCATATGCTTATCTTATAGTTGGGAATTCTGCTCCCAGGGGAAAAAAATGAAAGCATATATCACAAAACTTCTGCATAAGGATGTTTTCAGTAATTTTATTTAAAATATCCCCAAACTAGGGCCAGGCGCAGTGGCTCACACCTGTAATCCCAACACTTTGGGAGGCTGAGGTGGGAAGATCACCTGAGGCCTGGACTTTGAGACCCCAAGCCTAGCCAACATGGAGAAACCCTGTCTCCACTAAAAATACAAAAATTAGCCAGGTACGATGGCCAAGGCCTGTAAACCCAGCTACTCGAGAGGCTGAGGTGAGAGGAACGCTTGAACCTGGGAGGCCCAGGTTGTAGTGAGCCAAGTTTGCATCACTGCACTCCAGCCTGGATGACAGAACAAGACCCTGTCTCAAAATAAAATAAAATATCCCCAAACTAGAAACACAACCCAAATGAACATCAACAGGCAAGTAGATAAATAAGTGTAGTATTTTATTACAACGGGATGTTGCTCAGCAGTAGAAATCACCAGTATACACAACACTATGGAAAATTCTCATAGATATATTGAACCAAAGAAGACACACACAAAAGACCACACAATGCATTATCCCTTTTACATGAAGTTTGAGGACAGGCCAGACTAATCTATGGTAGTATAAATCAGAAAGTGGTTGCCTTTGAGAAGCTGAGTATGGTGGCTCACGCCTATAATCCCAGCACTTTGGGAGGTTGAGGCAGGCTGATCACCTGAGGTCAGGAGTTCAAGACCAGCTTGGCCAACACGGCAAAGCCCTGTCTCTACTAACAACAACAACAAATTAGCTGGGTGTGGGTGCAGTGGTGCGCACCTGTAGTCCCAGCTAGTCAGGAGGCTGAGGCAGGAGAATCACCTGAATCTAGGAGACAGAGGTTGCAGTGAGCTGAGATCACTCCACTGCACTCCATCCTGGGGGACAGGACAAAATTCCATCTCAAAAAAAAAAGGAAAGAAAGAAAGAAAATAAGAAAATGGTTTGCCTTTGAAAAGTGAAGGTTGACGAAAAGTGCCCATGAGGGAAATTTGTGGAAATAAAAGTATGAGTTTTCTTGATTGGAAGTTGATTATACAGTTATATATGTGTGTGTGTGTGTGTGTGTGTGTGTGTGTGTGTGTGTGTATTTGTCAAGACCCCTGACCAGTCCCTAGGCTGGTTAGAGCACTAGGACAGGAGTGTGGAGTCCTCTTTTTCTGGCGTTGCCAGACACTCCCTGCCTGGCCCCAGCCAGATATGTTGCATCTCTCAGGCTCATTTTTGTCATCCTTACATCTTACATCAGCAACTTTGTGCCTGTGGGAGGGGTGTGGCTGGGGAAAGTGGGTGCTGGAGTTTTGAGGTTATTGACTCTGGTTTTGTCCTTGGAGAGCGTGTGGCATTGAGGCCCAAGAACCATCCTTTGGGCTAGCATCACAGGTGACCCCAGTGTAGTTACTCTAAGAATCAGACTTGCAGATTCCCAATTTACCCTTCCCGCTTCCAAAATTCTGCAATTTCACCTTCTGCTAAGTGTAAAAGAGCATTTTCTGGAGGAGTCCACGTAGATGAGAAGGCAGCCCTGGCAGTGGGCCTAATGTGCATAGAGTGATCCCCACAGACTAGCTGCCTGTGTGGAGGCAATGATAGCAGAAGCATAATTACATCAGCCTCCTTCCTACAAAGGCAAGGCAGGTGCAGAATCCTAACCTTTGCAAGCCTAATTGCTTTTGGGACTTACACTTCATGGATTGCAGTGGGCCGTGGCCCAGGATGTGGGTCAGATCGCTGAGAACTATGTGGCAGGTTCATTACCTGGAAAACCTCCCCATCCCAACTAATCAATTACACAAGGCCTGAAACATGGGAATCAAGGAAGCTGGCCACCTGCAGCACACCACAACCCCTTTCCTGGGTAGATACAAGTTGGTACGTGCAGAAACAAGTTGTATTAGCACAAAGAGTGGATGCCACAAAAAAACCAGGAGTTGGATGGAAAAACATAACTCTAATCCCGTTCACTTAAATATTCACGGCTCCACCAACAATCTCAGAGCTGCCCTCATCATCCAGCCTCCCAGGGGGACATGGAGGCTTTCTAAAGCTATGTTTTGAAATATGGCGTTTTTGAGAAAACTATTTGAAGTCCCACATTGAAGAGTTCAGTGAAGCCTGATTTTGACATGGGAGCAACCCGTCCATCAGGAGGGCCATAGGTGGCGGAGACAGAGACCAATGGCCTGGTTTGGGGAGATTTGGTTTCTGCTGGGCTTTGACATGGAATTTGGCTCAAGAAGAATGGAGTTGGAGTCTTTGCAAACATAAAGCACAGCCAAGGATGAGGATGAACAGAGGTAGGAGGGTTCTGGAAGGCATCTGGCGGACCCTGATGTTGGTAGCCCACCATTTCACCCGAGTAATGAACCTGACCATTGGCACATGGCATTCACCTAGTGACGATGATCTGTCAAGGGGTGTGCATGTCCCCTAAATTGGCCCAATCAGATTCAAGAAAAACTTCATGAGAATTGGAAAAGAGGTTTCTCTGTCTTATCCTTGTAGGGCGAATAAGGCCTTTGGGAGGCCGAGGCAGGCGGATCACTTGAGGCCTGGAGTTCAAAACTGCCCTGACTAATGTGCGAAACCCTGTTTCTACTAAAAATATAAAAATTAGCCAGGCGTGGTGACACAGGCCTGTACACCCAACTACTCAGGAGGCTGAGGTGAGAGGATCGCTTGAATGCGGGAGGTGGATAAGGAAGCATATTGGCCTTGTTGTCACTGGCTGCCATCCCACAACCATGAGATGGACCAGACTCACAGTGACATCAGTGCTGAGAATGGAAGAGCAAGAGGCTGGAAAGGACATGGACCCTGATGCCAGCATCAAGCCACAGAATGTCCTGTACCTGAAGGTCCCCTGACTCTGCACTCTGAGCTGTGTGAGGTATGCATTTCCTTATTGTTTAGTCCCTTTTCAATCAGATGTCTTTTCTTTGCTGCAAAAGCCTCCTGACTAGCCCAGAATCCTGCAGAAGAGGATGCACACAGAAATGTGGACAGGAGCCTCCCGGAGAATCCTAATGAGTGAAGCAGGCCAGTGCATAGGAACCTATCATGTTTGTTTCAAACTCTTACAAAATGTCAGTTGTGATGGTGTTTTTTCTGTAAAGACACACTTGGTTTGCATATTAAGTAGGAGGAATATCCTTCCATTCCACCAAGAAAAATGTTCTCATTCATGTTTTATAAAATCTAAAGCTCTCTCAGTGTTCATTTTCTATTTTTGAAAAAAAGTATAGGTAGGAGGAATAGAAATATCTCACATTTGTCTTAAAAAAAAAAAAACTTAGCATAGGTGCAATGGTAAATTGTTAGAGCCACATGGCCTCTGTGTGTAGACAATGGAGAGTGGTGGGGACTGGGGCAAAAGGGAAAGCTCATGGCCCATCTAAAGGGCTTCGGCAGCTGGTGACATGCAGGACTGTGGGTCTAAGGTCACCTGGTCTTCTGATTCTTCAACAGATGCTGTAAAATCAAATTTGTTTGTGAATTATCCAGACTTCTTTTTTAAAGTAGATCAACACTGTGTGAGCCAAACATCATGAATCTGAACTTGTTTATGCTTGGCTCAGGCTCACCACAGCAGCTGCACGGAACAGGCCCAGCATTGCCACATATATGGCCAGCTAGGTAAAATGTGTGTCATCACACTGCTATTTATAACACTGGCAATGTGGAAACAACCTTAATTTCTGTAACAGAGATTAAGTAAACTATGGCAAATCGACTTAGTGGACGGACGATTATGCAACTGTTTAAAGAAGATATTTACAGAGTAATGAGAGAAATGCTTATGATACAATGTCAACCCAGGAGAAAGAATCTGAAGAGCTGTGTATCTAACTTGATTGCAACTCTGGCAAAGAATACAAATTAGAGCAATGCATTAAAAATTAACTCTGAAAGTAAACAAACCACATAGTCACAGGAACTGTCTTGGGGTGGGGAAAATATTGCTCAATCTTCTTTTCCTGATACTTTTCTGAACTATGCAAATTGTCTATAATTTTATAATCATGAAAGAGTAAGCTTGGTTTTCAGCTTTCTAAGGCACTAGGGTGATGACTTCCCTGAGCCCTCTCTTCGTCACATCACCCTCAGCAGGCCAAGTTCAGCGGGCTTCAGGTCTGTAAACTTTTCCAAACCAGAGGTTTCGTGCCATATTCTAGTCCAGGCATGGAGTGTGGAGTTGAGGCAGACCCAGTCTCTGTCCTGGAGGGGCCCACAGACCAGTTACACAAACCAGGTCACTTTAAAACCAGGTGGTGAGAAGATAAACAGCTCAGAACACCACCTGGGGCCCGGAGATCGAATGCTGGCCTGATCTTTAGATGAGAGATGAGGAGACAACATTGTAGCTGGGTTGGAGCAATAAAACCCAGCACTGTAGCTGGGTTGGGGCAATGGGGTCCCAGGAGAAGATCCTCATGGTGCAAAGGCACAGAGGCAGGAACCAGCCTGGCCCATGCAGGGGACCAGCTTGCCTGCGGAATAATGAACACAAGACCTCATGGGTGGGCCTCAAACTCCTCAGATTGTCTGTCTTGGCTGCTGGGGGCGAGTCAAGTTGTACGAGTCTCTCACTAGGGTGTGGGTCAGTTGTCCACTTGAGGCTGGAGTCACCTTTGGGTCACCCAGGCTCAAGGACAGAGGCTCTGGCATTGGTCAATTCAACTGTATCCTCGCATCCAAGTGGCAGGGTGGGGTGGCCTAAGCCCAAAGCAAAATGCCTGCCCTCCCAATACACCTGAATACCCACTGAGCTGGGTCCCACTGGCACTGTTTTGGGGGAGCCTGATTCTGGGGAGACCCTGAGACCATCAGTGTAGTTGCCTCAACCATTGTCCAAGATGGGAAGGAGAGAAGGAAGGAAATAAACATCTGTGAGCGCCTACCAAAATGTAGCAAAGAGAGGAACCACACTTTCTGGCACTTTGCTAATTGCTTTCATACATACTACCTCGCTTAATCCTAACTCAGTGAGGCAGGTACAATTGTCTTTGCTTCAAAGCTGGAAAACCATGGCTCAGAGAGAGCAGGTAGCTCTCCTGAAGCCACACAGCTAGTAAGTGGTGGAGCCAGGACTAGAACCAGGCATCCTGCCTTTTAGGTGTGGGCTTTTCCCACCAGTCCACATTACCTCAAGGACAGGGACTGGATTTATAGACTTATTGGGCTTTCTTCACTCCATAATTGAGTGTTCATCTGGACTCCCTTGCCAAGCATTTCAGTACCAAAGCTAGTATGAACATTGCCTATGCAAGCACTCTGGACTTTCAAGTCATTTTCACTCTTAATTGCTCCTCCACAGAGCACCTGTCTTCTGGGGAGGGAAAGAGTGTGTCAACACAACTGGAGAATGTCACAGCAGAGCTGACACCAGTCTCATAATTCCTGAGATGCTGTCTCCCAGGCAGGGCACAAAGATTCCAGAACTCTGCTCCTACTTTCCTATGGGTTAGAGGCAAGCTTCTGATTTGTTAGCAAGGCAACATTTAACCCTTCTAAGAAAAGTCAAATGAAGTGGCAATGACATGGTGAACAGATACCCAGGGGAGGCAGCCAGGTATGACAGACAAGCCATCCACGGGCCACAGAGGGAGGCCTTTACACGATGCTAGACAATTCCTGGTCCTCTCTGCACCTTAAGGACTAGGGTTGAATTGGAGCCAAGGCTTTCAGACTTGGGGAGGGAGGAAGAAGTCATCCCTGGCACTTGTTAAAAACTTGCAGCCCCTCACTCTCTCCACATTGTCCATTTTAAACACTCTGCCCAGGTGATTCTCAAAAAAGATGATTCATAAAAAATCTCAGTCTGTGGTCTGAGCTCGTCTCAGGCTCCTGACCTGCACACCAGTCAGTCTGCTTGACTCCTTGGCTCTCATTTCCTTAGATGTCTCCAGCTAGACGTATTCCAATCAGAAACTCCCAAGTCTCGCAGACCACCCTCTAGTCCCATCCAGCCTCACCTCCCACAGGCTTCCTCAAGTCCGCCTTGGTTCCTCTCTTTTCTGCACATTCCACATCCATTAATCAGCAAACTGCACTGCTCTTCCTACGCAGTGTATCTGTAGTCCACCACTTCCCTGGCCTCCCCTGCTACCCATGCTGGTGAAAGTGACCAGGACAAGAGCCATAACCACGTACTTGTCTCTCAGGTTCTACTCGTGTCTCCTAAAATCCATCCTTTGCACAGCAGCCACAGTGATCCTTTTAGAGGACCTAGGAGCTCGTGACCCCACTGCTTACATCCTCCTACCCCCGGTGATTTCCCAGTGAAGCTGGTACAGGCCCAGGCCCTGGGAGATATCAGAGTCTTCATTTCTATGACATTCTTGGCATTTTCCTCCTGGTCACAAGAAGGCGGCCTCATCCAGGCAGGAAACTATTGAGATCTGCGGCTTTTGGCTTCCAGTGATCTCATGCCTGAGCCATGCCCAAGAGCACTTCCACAACTGGCATGGACCCAGTGGTTACCAAGACAACTCTGCTGGCCCCTGTAGCTGAGCCCCTTCCATGTGTCAGTTGCTCTGCCAGGCACTTGACATCAGCCTGTTGTGGTGGACAGAATCCTAAAGATGCTCTAAATTCCCATTCACTAGTTATTCAAGCAAATGCTAACCTAGGTACTGCTGTGAAGGGACCTTGCCAAGTGGGTGGGCCTGGCCTGATCAGGTGAGATCTTTAGAAAACAGAGCGTGTTTAGCTTCTGCATACCAGAGGAAACAACCAGCAGAGTGAAGAGACCACCTACAGGATGGGAGAAAAAAATTACCATTCATGCAACAGGGGACTGATATCCAGAATACACAAGGAACTCAAACAACTCAACAGCCAAAAAGAAATAGTCTCATTAAAAAGTGGGCGAAATATCTGAATAAACATTTCTCAAAAGAAGACATATAAATGGCCTACAGGTATATGAAAAAAATGTTCAACATCAGGGAAATACAAATCAAAACCACAATGAGATATCATCTCACCTTAGTTAGAATGGCTATTAGCAAAAAGACAAAAAATAACAAATGCAGGTGAGGATACAGAGAGAAGGAAACCTTTACACACTGCTGGTTGGAATGTACATTAGTACAGTCATTATGGAAAACAGTATGGATGTTTCTCAAAAAACTAATCATAGAACTACCATATGACCTAGAAATCTCATTATTGGGTATTTATCCAAATGAAAGGAAATCAATATATCAAAGGAATACCTGCACTCACATGCTCATTGCATCATTCATATCAGCAAAGATATGAGAACAGCCTAAGTGTCCATCGATGGATGAATGAATCAAGAAAACATTGTATATATACACAGTGGAATACTATTCAGCTATAAAACAGAATGAAATCCTGTCGTTTGCAGAAACATGGATGGAACTGGAGGTCATTACGTTCAGTAAAATAAGCCAAGCGAAGAAAGACAAAGATCGCACGTTCTCACTCCTGTGTAGAAACTAAAATGTGGATCTCATGGGGGTGGAAAGTAGAGTGCCAGTTGCCAGAGACTGGGAAGGAACATATTGCAGGGCCAGGGGAGGTGCAGAGAGGTTGGTTTATGGGTACAAACATACAGTTTGATAGAAGGAATGCATTCTAGTGTTCAATAGCACAGTAGAGTGACTTCAGTTAACAACAACATAGTGTATATTTCAAAATAACTAGAAGAGAAGATTTGAAGTATTACACACACAAATGCTAAATGTTCAAGGTGATGCATATCCTAAATACCTAGTTGATCATTACACATTGTATGCATGCATCCAAATACCACGTGTCCCCCATAAGTGTGTACAAATATTATGCATCAATTTAAAAAACAGAGTTTCTCCAGTTGGAGGCAGAAGACGTCAGAGTTATCAGAGGCACAGAATGAGGTCTATATAGCATTCTTGTCTTGAGGATGGAGGAGGAAACATGCCAAGAAATGCAGTGGCCTCTGAACATTGACAGTGGCCCCGGCTCACAGCCAGCAAGGAAATGGGGGCCTTGGTCCTACAACTGCAAGGATCTGAGTTGAGCCCACAGCGTGAGTGAGTTTGGAAGCAGTTTCTTCTTCCAGAGTCTCCAGATAAGAGTCCAGCTTGGCCATCACCTTGATTTTGGCCTTATTAAAACCTAACCTGAGGCTGAGTGTCGTGGCTCATGCCTGTAATCCTAGCACTTTGGGAGGCTGAGGTAGGCAGATCACTTGAGGTCAGGAGTTTGATACCAGTCTGGCCAACATGGTGCAACCCCATCTCTACTAAAAATACAAAAAAATTTAGCCTGCTGTGGTGGCGTGCACCTGTAGTCCTAGTTACTTGAGAGGCTGAGGCAGGAGAATCATTTGAACCCTGGAGGCAGAGGTTGCAGTGAGCCAAGATCATGCCACTGCACTCCAGCCTGGATAACAGAGCAAGACTCCAACTCAAAAAAAAAAAAAAAAGCTGAGAACCCAGATGGCCTGCTTGCTGGACTTCTGACCTACAGAACTTGAAATGACAAATGGGTTTTCTTTTAAGCTGCTTCTAAATTTGGGGTAATTTGTTATGCTGCAATAATAAACAAATGCACTCCTATAATCCTCAGTCTTTAATCCACCAGTCCTTCTGGGTAAATATTTTCATTCCCCATAAGATATTTTCATCTTACAGGTGAGTCTCAGAGAGGTCTAGCCCAACACGGTGGCCCAGGGCACCCCAGCCTGGAACTCGATCTCTCTAACCCCGTGCCTCGCCTCCCCCGTCTTCGGAGCACTCATGGTGTGCAGGCCCAGGGCTGGGTGCTACAGACTCAGAGAGGAACCTGACAAAGTCTTTGCCCCTGAAGAGCTTACTGTTTGGTGACAGAGGGTTACCAATGAGATGGGAAGAAGGGAGGGGGAAATCAACCAGAGAGAATCACAGAACAGAACTCAATCACGGCTTTCACAGTTAGTTAGAAACTTAGAAACCTAAGCCTGCTCTCTATCTAGTCCAACATCATTTTCAGACTAGAAAGGGTAGTCGGGAAAAAAAATCCAGGCCTAGAACCCCTTCTGACCCCTGTGTTTGCTCTCTCTGTCAAGGGGCAATGGCGGGCCCTTTCATCCCTTGGAAAACAAGGAAGCAGTAAGGACCAGCTGCCCAGGGCTGCCTCCAGTGCTTCCAACCCCACCCCTCCTCCGGAAAAGCAGAAGACACTGGCATGCATGCCAAGGCTGGGAGGGAAAGAGGAGGTGGGGACAGAGGTGCCACCATCTGCTTCCTCTGCCTCCTCTTCTCCCCCTCCCCATGTGGGGACAATGGGAGAGGCAGTGACAAGAATGACAGACTCAAGGGACAGATTGATTGATTTCTTTGCCTTCAAGAACCCAAAGGTAAAATTCCAGGGTGGCAGGAACCTCATCTCAGGTGTCCCCAAGCTCCCTCCCCAGCTGTAAGTGACTGCCTGTCATAAGGAAGCCAGGGAAGATGAAGCCCAAACCACAGGACTTCACAGGCACTGCTGTCTGGCCACATACACGGTTCCTGTAACACCACATCAAGACACAGGGAGTTCAAATCCTGACCACAGGGGTAGCACCACCAAATACTTTTGCCGCCTGGATTGCCATCCTAGAGCAGAGGAATCCTTAAGCATGAATATAGAACAAATATTCTCGTGGCCAAGGATGGAATGTGATAACCCAAAGAAACGCTAGGCTGTCACTTCCCTCCCAGGCTGGCACAGCTCTCTGTGCAGGAAGCCAGGGGACATGTGGTTCTGTGCAGCCCAACAGGAGACCCATGTGGGTTCACTATAGGAATATAGGAACCCCAGGGCGAGGCAGCTGTTGTTTGCAAACATATCTCTCTACCAAAGGAGAAAGATCCTGTTCTGAGAGGTCTTTCTGTCCTGCGAAATGTGGAATGGGCTTGGATGGGTAAATGTGGGCTAGGGAGAGGTAGATTGCCCTAAGGACCTGCAGGGAGGGCGGGGAAGGAGGAAGAGAAGGGGAAAGACAGAGTCATGAATGTGTAAAATTGTGGGAAGCCAGGACTCTGGGCCAAGCATCCAGGGAGAGACCCCGTCAAGAGTGGCCAGAGGGTTTTCCAGGCGGGCGCGGCTGGTGGCATTGTTGCAAGGCACACCCCCAGCACCTTCTCCCCAGACCTTCAAGGGAGTGGGCTACACACCCTCAACGTGCAGGGTTGTCTCATTTCTTTAGTTTATGGAAATGGGGGAGTCGAGTTTCATGATGAGCTTGACACAACACAGGTGAGATACGGGGTGGTGAGATAAGCCCTAAATCAGAAGCAGACGCTTGGGGCCGCAGGCATCCGTGGGAACTTGAACCCCCAAGACATCTTGGGAAAAGCCAATCTTACGTAGGTTGCAAGAGGCAGGGAAATCTCTTCTGGCTGTAGGCCCACGTCATGAAGGTCTCTCTATCACGCACGCCCACACACCTGGCCATCCCTCAGTGCCAGCTCAGAACCCCTTGGTGACTGCCCGCTTGCGTTGTGCCTGTGACTGCCATTGTGCTGCCCACCGCACCCTGACATCATGTCCAGTTCACTTCCCTGCCTCCCTGTCCAGACTCCGGAATCTTCAAGGCCAGGGACTGTATACGAATCATCTCAGACACCCCACTACCTCGCTCAGGCCTCAACAAAAATTCATGTTGGGTGGAAGAGAGCTGGATGGACACTTACTGAGTCTGACATGTGCCAGCCTCTGAGGGTACAAGTGGACTAAGACCTGCAACCTGCTCACAGGATGCTCATGGGCTCAGTAGCATGGGTATCCTGAGAGGCAGTGAGGTCCTCATCCCTGGAGGTGTGGAGGTGGACTGGGTCCCAGCTTGGCAGGAAACTGAGAAGGGTGATCAAGCTCTCACGGGTGAGGGTCTAGATGGTTTCAGTGTCCCTCTGGCCCTCGGATTCCCTGACTTCTGAGATCTTGGTCCTGTAAGATACTGGCTCCAAAACACTCCACTGCACCTCCACAGTCCTCCATTTCTAGTGAGCAGTCCATGATCGGAGGGAGGTAAACAAGAGCTGAGTCACCCGGTGGAATCCCCAAGTAGAAGTCACCTCCCTTCTTAATAACCATGATAAACACATTACCAGCAGCTCTGTTTATTTGCTCTTTGGAGTTTATGTAGCTGCACGAAATGTAACACAGAGGATGAGCCACACACATCTGACCACCCCATATTTAGCCATCGTTTTTGTATCTGATCTGTCATTCCACACTCAACATCCTTATGTGGGCCAAGAAGAGGAGTAGGGGGGGCTACTGCCAGCCCCACTGGGGAGCCCTCATGGGCCTCACCATCCACTAAATCGTCTCCTCATCCCATAAGAAGCTGAAGGACCCTTCAGACTGAATCCCGGGAGCCACAGTTCTCAACGCCTGGTGCATGCTGGTTTCCCCGATCTTTGACTGCCATCAATCCCTCAGCAGAGCGGGGTTCCTCTCTCCTGGCACTATAAAAACAAACCCATGGCCAGGCGCAGTGGCTCACACCTATAATCCCAGCACTTTGGGAGGCCGAGGCAGGTGGATCCCCTGAGGTCAGGAGTTAAAATCCAGCCTAACATGGAGAAATCCTATCCCTACTCAAAATACAAAATTGGCTAGGCGTGGTGGCACATACCCGTAATCCCAGCTATCTTGGAGGTTGAGGCAGGAGAATCACTTGAGCCCGGGAGGTGGAGGTTGCAGTGAGCCGAGATTGCACAATTGCACTCCAGCCTGGGCAACAAGAGTGAAACTGTTTCAAAAAGAAAACCAAATCCATAAATTACTGGGGACCCATAGCATATATTAGATGAACTTGTTGTTTCTGGTTTTTTCAAAACTTGGGCTTTAAAATCCCATTTCAGAGATCAGGAAGCAGACACCCAGTAGGGTCAAGGATTTTCCTAAGGGCCCCAGTTGGCCACAGGCCATCCTGGCTCTAGGTGATAGGCTCTTTTCCTGCCACTCTGATCTTTCCAAACCTGCTCCCCTTCAAGGGTTCTGAATTTTAGCTAATCACATCAACTCCACATGGTCTTCATCCCCATTGTAGGTGGTAGAATTAGCTTGAACTGCTTGTGTCAGGAATCCAGCTCCAGTGGCTTAACCAAGGAGGCATCTTTGTGTTATGTGGCAAAATAACTGGAGGTAGGCAGTCTGGAGGTTTGCACCTGTGTGAGAAAGCCACTAAGAACTCAGCTCCCTCGTGATCTCCTGCTCCACCATCCTTACCTCAAAGCTGTTGTCCTCATGATCACAAGAGAGCTGCTCTACCTCAAGGCATTGCAACAACTTTCCAAGCAAGAAGAAAGGTTTATGTCACCTGAACTTTTTTCCCTTTTGTATAGGAAACAGCAGCTTTGCCAGGTAGATTTCTGTTTACATTGCATCATCACAACTGGGCTACTTGACCACCTTTAACTCCAAGGCACCTGGGAAGGTGAGCAGTAACTAATCACATTGCTTCCCTGAACCAAGCTGACTTTCCACTGGGAAGAAAGAGGAGAATGGATATTGGATCAGCAATCAGCTGCCTGTGCCTGCCACACCCACTTCCTACATTTACCCAGCCTCTGAGTCTCCTGCAGTCTAACTACTCAGTTTCTTGAAATTCACTTTTCTTTTTCTTGCCAAGATTTCTACCCCAATGCAGCCACCTCTAACCGTGCTGTCTGTGAGGCGCAGTGGGATGACTGGCTGCTGTCCACCCCCACCCCACCATTAGCAATCTTTCCAAAGCACAGAGCATGTGGCTTCCCCGCTCTCTAACCTGCAGTTCCTCTCCATTGCTTAGAGAAGACATCCAGATTTCTCAAGCTGACACTGACATCCCTTTACAATCCAGCCCTAACCTACTTCTTCCCTTGCCTCCTAGAACTCCCGGGGTCCAGCCTATCTCCTCCACTGTCTCCCAATCCACGGGCAGTGGGTTCTCTCCCATGCCTCCTAAAATTGGCTCGTGTTCTCTCCCTGTGCTTGGCATGGCTTTCTTCCTGCCTGTTGTACTCTTTGGAAATTATCCTTTAAGTCTCAGCTCAAACGCCACCTTTCCTGTAACCATTTGCTAAGCACCCCAATCAGAATCCACCTCCCCTTCCTCCCCTTGGATGTACAGTTTGACACGGAGTCCAGCTGGTTGCTGCAGAGTCTCTAATAGCTGCAGCTGTCCAGGGCCAGTCTTCTTCCAGTAATAGCCTCTTGAGAATTCACCCCTTCCCATCCTTGGTCTGGTGACATCATATGATATGCTAACCTGCTTAAGCATCTCCTGACCTAGCAACATCTCTGGGCTCTTCAGTTACATTAGACACTACAATTTCTTTTCACTTGAACCCATTTCTGTTGAATTTTCTGTTAGATGTGGTCAAAAGACTTCCCAGAGTGCACTGAGCATCTCTTCCTAGCTGGGTTGGAAACTCCATGATGGACGCAGTCTATGGCTCATTTCACTTTGTTCCCCTTGCCTGGCACAGAGCACCTTCTATGGGGAAGAGCAGGGATGCGGAAAATGAACTGAGGTGCGGATGAGACGTGAGATCCATGCCCCGACCCCTGACACCTGTGTGGCTTCATCCTGGAGCTCTCTGGGTCATCACCTGTTTCCTGATGCCTCAATTCTGCTAAACTGCATGAGCCATGTGTGTTCTAAGTCCTTTCTCTGACCCCTGGCATTTGTTTAGCAAAGTCACACTCAGTAATATGTGCAAAATGAAGTCTCCCTGCCAGCATCTCTGGTTCCAAGCCTTGCTCTGTTTAAGCTGGCAGGGCCTGGCTCACAGTAGGCATTGAACACTGTCCGTTATTTTTATTGCCAGGCATTTAATGCATGTTCGTTGTTTTTATTGTCTATTTATTTGAATAAGCCATTGAGTGAAACACCTGCTCCATGTCAGTGCTCAGTAGACACCCGTTACCTTAATCAGTGTGGTGTGAAATTGGGTCACCTTCCTTTTACGATCCCAAGTGATCCACAGAGATCCAGCAAGCCTCCAGCCTCAAGCCACCATCATCTCTCTCCTGAATTGTTTCAAAAAGCTCATGACCATTCTCCACCACCCACCCTTGCCTCCCTGCCATCTGCTACAAACACAGCAGCCAGCATGATCTGTTGAAAGATCAAGCCAGATCTGTTGCTCCTCAGCTCAGAACCCTTCAGGGCTTCCTCCCATCCCACCCAGAGTAAAAGGCAACGTGAATCACTTCGCTGGCCCCCAGGCCCTCCAGATCTGGCCCAGGACCCCTCTCCTCTCTCCAGGCTCCCTGTGACCTGGCCACACTGCCTTTCCTTGTGTGCTTAGGGCATTCCAGGCTCCCTCCCATCCTACGGCCTTTCCACTTGTGCTTGCTCCTGCAAAGCTGCTCCCCCAGAGAACAGCACACCTTGTCCCCTCTCCTGTCATTTGGGCCCCTCCGAAATGTCATCTATTCTGAAATGGCATGTCCTCCCATCCCTGTGCTCCCCGTTCCCCCTCATGCTGTCACACTTTCCAGCACACCACGCTCACTGCCTGACACACGGCTTAGCTACATGCTCCCTGATACAGCATCGGTGTCCAGGGCAAGCACTCTGTCTGTTCACAACTGTAGCTCCAGACCAGCTGTGTGCAACACACAGGAAGGGCTTTCACCCTCCAGAAAAGTACAGCAGAACCCCTCGCCAAAAGGGTGAAGGTGGTGGAGACCTGGGGCCACTTTGCACTCCCATCTGAGGGAAAAGGACAGATAGAAAAGAGGCAATGTTTATTGGGCATGTTATATGTCAGGCAAATTGCTAGGAGTTTGCCTTCGATGAACACATGGAAGTGAAAACAGAAGTCTTCACCCATTGTATTTATCCCTGTGGGCTGCTAAAACAAAGTACCTTAGACTGGGTGGCTTATCAACAATGGAAGTTTATTTCTAACCTTTCTGGAGCTTGGGAAGTCCAAGATCAAAGCCCCAGCATGGTTGGTATCTGGTGAGGGCCCTTCTTGCTTCTTGCTGAGTCCTCACACAGCAGAAGGGATGAATGAGCACTAATCCCATTATGAGGGCACTAATCCCATTCATGTGGTTCCACCCTCATGACCTAATCACCTCCCAAAGGCTCTAATTCCTAACACCATCATTTTGGGGGTTTGGATTTCAACATATGAATTTGGGGAGGCCAGGGGGCACAAACATTCAGACCATAGCACCCACCCATGCTGACCACTGTGGCCCATTATTTAAAGTACCACATTCTCGCTCCGTCCACTTCATCTGCTTGGGTGCCTCTGCTATGTTGGTGCCTTAGGCCACCAGCTTCATTGCCTACTAGACAACCCAACAGGAACTAACCCCACTTTCCAGATGACAAAACTGAGGCACAAAGAAGTTCCAAATCTTGCTCCATGATTTAATTCAGGCCCACCAAATCCTAGAGCCCCACAGTAACCATCCAACTCCAGATGGAACATCTCCTATGACATTCCAACATGTTGGTTCTGGTTTCACTCCTGACCCTGCTCTTGAGAGGGCCCTGCCAGGGCTGATGCCCCGCCCAGGAAGACTGAAATCTAACTCCAGGTGCCACGTCGGTCAGGTGGCTCTGCTGGATTCGGGCCCAGCTCTTAAACCAACCACTCCAATTTTGTGCACCTCTTGGCAGCAGACACCTCGTAGGCATGGATGCGTGTTGAATTCTTTGAGTCTGTTTGCTGCTGTTCTCAAGAGAAGCACGTTTTCTGCACTGGGCCTCCCCACTGCTGGTCTGGGATGCGGATGGGCAGAGCCCTAAGTGTAAAGGTGGATTAGCACCTCTCAAGGACTTCAGTGTCCTACAGCCCCAGAAGACTGGATTTCACAGAAGCCTTTTCCTCCTGCACCAGGTGGCTTCCTTCTTTTCTGTTTAGTTATGAGAAAAACAGCAAAGCCAAGAGACCTCTGGCAGCCCCAGGCATTGCCAGGCCCTTCATCCCTGGCTGTCCTTTCCTGTCCTGTGCCAGCCCGGCTGAAGCTGCATGAGGTCTTCCCCCGCACCGCCCTCCCACACAGCCACAGTCTGTGGACACGCCTGGACACGCTGCAACAAGCCCTTCAGTCCTGACTTATTCCGTTTATCCCGTGGGCTGGTAGCTGCCTCTGAGAACCCGGAGGTCTGAATCTGCCAGGCAAGATACAGTTTCTGAGCCTCCGCTACTGCAGGCACCCTCTAGGCACTGGGGATGCAGCTGTATGGACAGACCTCTGCCCTCAAGGAGCCGGCATCCAGGGGCAGAGAGTAAAGATGTAAGACACACATGTGTAAGACATTTCTTCTTCTGTGAAGAAGAAAGCAGGGCTGGTGGAGAAAGGGATGAGCAGCTCTGAGAGGAGGTGGCGTCTGTCTGAGCCCTGAATGTCAAGAAGGCAGCAGCACCAAGGTCGCGGGAAGAGCCATCCAAACAGAAGGATGAGATGGGTAGGGGCACAGAGGGCTTGCAGGGTGAGGAGCCGGGAGAAGGTCTGTGTAGCTGCAGCTCGGAGGGAGAGTGGGGACATGAGGGTGCAGGGGCAGGCAGGGCAGGGGCGCTGACCCCAGCAAGGAATTGGGATCCCTTTGACGGTGTGATGGGAGCCACTGGAGGTCATTAGCTGTGGCGTGGCGTGCTCTGACTTAAGCCTCAGTGAGACCACCAAGCTCTGTGAGAAGAAGGCAGGTGGGACGTGGGTCAGCGGCTGCTATGGGGCCAGGGGGAGCTGGTGGCAGCCTGGGCTCAGGGGAAAGGTAGGTACTGAGAGGCAGTCACCTCGGGATCGGCTTTAGAGGTAAAGCCACCAGGAATGACTGGGGTTTGGAAGTAGGGTCTCGGGAAGAGAGGAATCAAGGGTAACATCTGAGCTACGCTTGGTGCATAACGATGCGATTCCTGTCTCAGGGAAGACAGGAGAAGCCGCAGCCTGGGAAGTGCGGTGAGAGTCAGTGGTTCTGCCTGGTCACGTTAGTGGGAGGTGTGTGTTATTCATCTAGGAGGAGAGGGCCCGGTGTGGGGTAGAGAGGAGGGTCTGGGGCTCGGAGGAGTCCAGAATTCAGAAGGGAATTCTAGAGTTAGCAGATGGCAGATGGCATTTGAGCTGTGGGGCTTCGTGAGCTCCCCTAGAGGCTGTGGACAGAGGGAGGAAGGCTGAGGCTGTCCCCAGGGTGCTGTACCTTCAAGGGGTCTTGTGGGGAAGGAGGAGGACCCAGCAGACGAGACAGAGAGGCAGCAGACTGTGAGGCAGGGAGCCTGGAGAGGGAAGAGCTTCCAGAAGGACAAGGCCAGTCACATCAGATGACACAGGAGATGGAGGCAGATGAGGACAGAAAACTGACCATTCACTGTGGCACCACATAAGGCATCAGTTACCAGGAGAACCATCTCATGGCATGTGATCGGGACAAGAATCCAGGTGGAGAGGCTGGAAGAGAGAGTGAGAAACTGAGCCAGTAGCCAACATGACACTTCTGGGTGCTGTGAAGGAGGCAGAAAAGGAGGTGATGAACAGAAGATGTGCAGTCCAGAAGGTTTCAAGGGGCTGCGCGGGCTACTTAGGGATGTCTGGCAGGGAGGTGTAATTGGTGACAGGGAAAGGGGTGGAAATAAGTAGAGAAACAAAGTCCTGGAGAGGAGGAGAGGGAAAGGAATCCTGAGCCACGTGCATAGAAACTGAGACCCGTCTTCCACGTGGAACATGTGGAGCCGGAACATGCTGGCAGCTGGAAACCGGTGAGAAACTCTCACCTGAGCACATGGACTCTATCAAACATGACATGAGGCCATTGGTCAAGAGGCAGAGAGGAAAGCACAGTGGAAGATGTAGAGAAAGAAGGAGTGAGGAGCTAGGAGAGGGAAAGAGCACACTCCTAGGGAAGTGTGACGGATTTAGTGAAGGTGTCCATTGCCCTCTAGAGATCTGCGCTCCTAAATTTAAAGTGAGAGCTGAACTGACAGCATTGTACGATATTTCCCAGCCACAACCAGCTTCCAGGTGAGGGCTGGGAGTGACCAGAGAGTTGGGGCAGAGATGGTTTGGAAGGTCATGAGGTGGGAAAATAGGAGAGGATAGTCAGCAAGGGGGAGTCTCGGAATCAAGACTGAGTGGGGGTCAGATGCAGTAGCTCATGCCTATAATCCCAGCACTTTGGGAGGCCAAGGCAAACAGATCACCTGAGGTCAGGAGTTCAAGACATTCAAGACCAGCCTGGCCAACACGGTGAAACCCCGTCTCTACTAAAATATATATATATATATATATATGCAAAAATTAGCCAGGCGTGGTGGTGCATGCCTGTAATCCCAGCTACTCAGGAGGCTGAGGTAGGAGGATCACTTGAACCCAGCAGGCAGAGGTCGCAGTGAGCCAAGATCATGCCACTGCACTCCAGCCTGGGTGACAGAGTGAAACTCCATCTGAAAAAAAAAAGAAAAAGAAAGACTGAGTGGGTGGCTGGGCTGGGTGGCAGAGGTGATCACTGGCTGTCCCTCGAGATCAGGCATCTGGGAGTGGTGGGATTAGACATCACAGTGGCTGCTGCTGGCGCCCTGTCCAAGCCCTGTCCAGACCCCAGGAGGCTGTGCTCCGTGCACTCTGCAGACCTTGGCCAATGCCAGCCTCATGGCTGCCACAAAGGCTGCCCGGGAGATAGAGGCCACTATGTCACTGGTGCTCCAGAGCTCCCCATGGGATGAGGCAGAAGCTGGGCTCCAACCAAGACCACCCGTCCTATCCTGCTTCCCTTTTCCTGGGCGTATTCTCCAGTAAATCATCCGAGCAAGAATCCAGCCTCAGGCTCTGCTTTAAGATCTATGAATTTTCACGTGCCAAGAACAATGATGGGCATGGTGGTGGGGAAAGAGCCCGAGAATCCAGTACTAACAATATTGGTGAGTAAGGAGGGTGACGGGGCAGTCAGGAAATGACAGCTGGCAGGAGTCAGGGTCATGAAGAAGGATCAGGTGTGTTGGCTTTGAAAAGGAAGGAGACAGGTAGCAGGCAGGCTGGAGAGCAAGGAAGATACTGGCCCTGCTGCTCCCAGATCCTGCAATTATGGAGCGGGATAGAATTAGCCACTTTAGAAGATTTGGGAGGAAACAGGGCCCTCAACAGACAGCCGAGTCTGAGATAGTATAAGAAGGTGAGATGACCAGAACTCATGATAAACCAAGAGTTTTGGATGGCCCAGAGGAAGGATGGGTGATGGGGTCAGATTAGAAAGTGTGCAGAGCATATGTAGGGAGTAGAAGGTCCCAGATAATTCAGGAGGTTACGGTTCCGCCAGAAGCTGAGGGGAAGGGGCATTTAATTCTTGGTGGATTTGGTCCTGGGGCTGAGAGCTATGGGCTCAGCAGAAGGATGGCTGCCAGTGTGGATGGGAAGAGCAACTTTCTCAGGGCCATTTTTCCAGGTCCCTGAAAAACTAACTTAACTGGTTTGTATACACAAAACCAAGGGTCTAGCTGGGGCCTCCCTGCCTCTTGGGGATTTAGAGAAATTTCACCCAAACGCTCAATGTATGGGCTCTGAGCCTCCAAAGGATTCCTCCCCACCCCACCCTTCCATCCTCAAAATGATTTTTGTGGCTGTTTGACAGCTCGATTCTACAGTGCTGAGCTCCCGTATCCTGGCGGGACTGATTGTTTTCTGGCCTCTGTTCTCTGAACGTGAAGCTCAGGCTTTGCTTCAGCTGCCAAATTTTGTGAGTTGAGCAATTTAAGGTACATAGGAGGAGGGAGGAGAGGGGCAGCGTGTGTACATCACTCTCTGCCAAGCTGGGGCTTGCCATTCCTCTCTTTTTCTCACTCCACTGCCCTCAGCGTGAGTCACGTGCACACACACACATGCACGTACATGCACACATCAAAGAAGCCAGCATCTCTCCTGGTCTCAAGCAGGATGTTTCTGCCCACACGCAGGCCCCTGGGGGATCAGCTTCCATTCCAAGTGCCTGCCCAGGAATTTATTTCTAAGACAGATAATGCTCTTATTGAAAGACATCTGGAAAGCATAGTTCTCTCCCTCTGAAAGCACTGTGGTGTCATGGTCGGGGTACAAACTCTGGGATCACACCCCAGCAAGGAACTGAACCTTTCTGAGCCTTGATTTCCTAATCTAGACAACGGGGGTGATAATACCGCACTTAACATTTTTCCAGCACTTTCCTTGAGCTTGGCACTAAGCTAAGCACTTTATAACCATCCTCTTAGTTAATTCCAACATTAGCCTTGTGAACTGGGAATTACTCTCACTGATTAAAGGATAAAAATTAGGTTCAGTGATTTTAAATAACTTGCCCACCATCTCCTGATTTTTAGTTGGCTGAGCTAGGATTGCATGGCGGGTCTTCTTCACTTTGAAGTCTTTGCTCTTAAACTCCCCGCACGTATACAAAGTCAGGAGCCCTCAGAGCACCTACTGGCTCTCCACTAACCTGACCCTCCTCCCCTGGGGCCTCAGTTGCTCAACCTGTAAAATGGAAGTTTCCTTCCAGCTCTATCCCAATTGAATTTTTGAAAATGGCCGTCTTGGACTTGAAAGAGTTAACACAGATGCGTGTGAGTTCAAAATTCCCTTCTTACTCTGCTTTGTCCTAAGTTTTCAAAATTAGCTTTGAGGACCAAAAGCGCATAACAGCTTAAGCTTGAAGGCAGAGTTTAGGAGGAGGTGAGTGTGCAGACAGCCACTGCATGTCTTCTGGGAGGCCCCTACATTATCCCTAAATACTGCTTGACTTTTTAAAGTCTCATGTTTTATCCATGATAAGGCTTCCACCCATGAAATCACAATACTAGAAATCGATTCAGAGAGCACTTGGGCTGAACAGAGGAACAGGCAGGGGAGAGGGCTTCCTGAGGCCCCTCACGTGCCAGACTTCATGACAAGTTCAGTACACAGAGGGGAAGCTCAGGTCCTGAGAGGGGGAAGCCTACACCGCTCCACCCACGCGCGAGTCATGGCAGAGCGGGGGCCCTGCGCGGATCTTTGAGCCCAGGGCATTCCTTCCAAGAGTTCCTGGGCCAGTGCTTGTCCTTTCTCATCTGTGTTCTTCCAGAACGTCTTGAACAACACTGGGGGATAAGGGGGGCTGTCCAGTGACCAGGAGCTTCAACCTGAGCAACTTTGTTTTTACCAACCTAAGATTTTGTTGGAAAAAGGCTTCTGTTGCTTACAAATTTTTTAAAGGTTAGAAATGTTCCAGCCTGGGCAGCATGGCCAGACCTCATCTCTACAAATAATTTTTTTTTAAATTATCCAGGCATGATGTCTCTCACCTGGACTGCCAGCTACTCAGGAGGTTGAGGAAAGAGGTCGAGATGGCAGTGAGGTACGATCACTCCACTGCACTCAGCCTAGGTGACAGTCAGACTCTGTCACCCCCACGAAAGCAGTTGGGAAATACAGCTATACTTTCCACATTCATTTTTTTTTCTTGCTCTTAAATTGATTTCAGCAAAAAAATGGAAGCTCCCTGACATCAGGAATGCAGAAAAGAGAAATACAAGGCACTCTGCATTTGGAGCCAGGAATTCAACTGTGCTGTAGGGATGTGAGTGTGTTTGTGTGTGATATGTGTGTGCATGGGTGTGTGAGTGTGTGTCCCACACCCGCTTACGAGCCAGGGTGACAGGTTTTGCACAGACACCCTGACTCCCCACTAAGAGGCAACCACAGCTGGCACCCATGGCCTTGTTTATGCTCCCATGCATGGAGAGACAGAAATGATAAATCCTAGCAAGTTGTTTGCCTGCAGAGTTCCTGGCTTGCTCCAACGTTGCAGCTGGGGAAACCCACGGGGCTCCAGCCAGCTGTGCAGGTGGAGCCCTTCTGCGTGCTTGAAGATGGCACAGTGGAACGTCCCAGCAACCAGGCCACATGGCAGCTAAGAAATGAAGTTCGAGACAAGAGTTCTGGGTTGGACATAAGTCTGATCTCAGCTCAGACCTTGGTCTCCAGACCCCTGGCATGTCCTGGCTTCCGCAGCCTTCCCCAGATGTCTTCTGGAGCCCTCACTTCCATGTTCACCCAGCTACAACCATCACTCACGTCAGTGAGCTTCTGACTCTGCTCCAGCGCACCTGCAGGCCAACAGCCAGCCACCCAGACCCCACAGCTTGGTGTGCAAAGCCCTTCGTAGCCTGGGCCCACCTGGCAGGCACTCCCTCAATTCACTCATGACTCTATTCCTGAATCCAGGATACACAAATGCCTGATCCAGGATCTGCCTTCCCTCTGTGCCATCCAGGCCTTGCCAGCACCTGGCAGAAAGGAGGTCAGATCAGAGCTGATGGAGAATTGAATAAATAAAAGAACCAATGAAATACACAAGAGTTCACTGAATGCTGTAAAGAACTGAAATCATAAACATAAGAAATTATTACTATTAGGAAGAATGGGATTATCACATGCCCCACTGGGCAACTTTTTTGGCCCCGTGATAATTTAGCTTTAAGAAAATCAGTCAACCAATTTTAGAAAGTAATAACAACTATTTTCTCATTGTAGAAAACATTGAAAACATGATGAAAGATTGGTCACATATAGGCTAAACAAGCAGATATAACCCAGTGACACTGAGTGTATTTTCTTCCAGTCTGCTAGGCAAGTGTGTGAATGTAAAAAGTAATGTAAGTGGAATGAAATTGCATACTTCTTTATATCCTGTTATTTTCAGGTAATATTTTGTTGTTTGCACTTTGCTATGTTTTGACCCCTGAGGTCAGGTTCCAGCATCCCCACTTTCTGGCTCTGTGGCCTTGGGCCATTCATTTCACCTTTCTGAGCCCCTTTTTCTCATCTTGAAAATAACCACACTCTTACTGGAGCCAATACTTCTGGGGTTCACCAATATCAATATTCTCCTCTTTGCAAACATATTGTTAAACTCTATTTCCTAGCCTCCTTTGCAGCTAGATGAGGCCATATGACTCTATTCTGGCCAATGAGATGTAGGAGGAAGTGATATATGCCACTTTTGTGCCTGGCTCATAGACTCTCCCACCAATGGTCCTCCAATCTCCCTCTTTCCACTCCAGGGCCCCCATGCTATTGAGTTGCACCAAGGCATTCAGGAAACCATGAGATGGAAGAGCCACTGGGCCCCAGGATGGAACAGATCTGTGTCCCCAAGTCAGAGCTTGGAGAAGGAGCCAAGTGGCCTGTGATGTGAACAAGAAATGAACTCATACTGCTTAAAGGTATCAGGATGTATTTGTTTCTGCAGCCCAGCTTAATCTTACAGCTACTTATCTCGTAAGGCATGCTGTGCCATTTAAATAAAATGTGTGATATCAGTAGCCTATAAAAAGAACTTCTAATCTGAGTCATTAAAAATTGAAGAACAATAAAGGATAAAAAAGCCATTTAGAAAATCAGATAGTACAAACCGTAAGGTTTGTGGGACTTCGGGGAAGAGAGCAATGACTGTGGACAGCGGTGAGCAGTAAAAGTTGTGGTGAGGGGAATTTCTAGGGTGCATGTGGCTGTGGGTGGAGGAGAAGATTTGGAGATGTTTCATTCAACCAGTGTGAGTTTGCCGACTGCCAGGAGGCAGGAAGAGCAATGAGGGGGTTGGGAGGGCTGTACGATTACAGGAAGGTGGGAAAGCGTCAGATTGGAGACTCATGCCCAGCTCCCAGGGCCTGCCCACCAGGAGCTGACTCCGTCTCACACAGAATCTAGGCTCCTCTCTCCAATTTGTCTCTCTGTTCAGCTTCAACACAAAACCTGAGGACCCCCTGACATTCCAGCTCCCTCAGCCACACCCAGTCCTCCGTGAAGTCCTGCAATTCCAACTAGTAGACACCTCTCCAAACAGAATCAGCATCACCACCTCCTTCACACTGTCTTCAAACACTCACCTTCATCTCTCCCCTGGGCTGCTCCAATCTGTACCACTTCACACACAGCACACCAACCACACACACATGCCAACCACACACACACACACGTGTGCCAACCACACACATGCACGCCCATCACACACATGCACACCAACCACACCATGCATGCCAACCACACACATACATAGCAACCACACACATGCATGCCAACTGCACACATGCATGCCAACTGCATACATGCACACCAACTGCACACATGCGTGTCAACTGCACGCATGCATGCCAACCGCACATATACACACCAACCACATACATGCACATCAACTGAACACATGCACACCAACCACATACATGCATGCCAACCACACACATGAGCGCCAACCACACACATGCACACCACCCATACACATGCACTCCAGTCATACACATGCACGCCAACCACATGTGCACACCAACCACATACATGCATGTCAACCACATACATGCATGTCAACCACATACATGTATGCCAACCACACAGATGAGTGCCAACCACACGCATGCATACCACCCATACACGTGCACTCCAACCATATACATGCATGCCAACCACACACATGCACACCAACCACATACATGCATGCCAGTCCATCTCCCTACAATAGCAGAGGGCCCTGGGAAACACACATTTGATCATGTACCACACCCCATAAATATACACCATGATGGCTAATGTAATGTGTCAGCCCAGCTGAGCCATGGTGTCTGGATATGTGGTCAAACATTATTCCGGATGTTGCTGTGAGTGTGTTTCTGGAGATTAACATGTAAAGAGGGGGACTTTGAGTAAAGCAGACTGCCCTCCGCAGTGTAGAGTGCCCTCCCTTATCCAATCAGTTGAAGGCCAGAATAGGATCAAAAGACTGACCTAGTGCTTAATATTCATCTTCCCCAAAGTCTATGTCCTCCATCAAGGAGCCAACAAAGCCTGCTTTGTTCACATGAAGTCCCAAGTGCCTGTAGTTGGGGCACACAATAGGCCTGCATACAATTTAAAAGACTAACTAGATGAATATCTATTATAATCCAAATATTTATTTCCAGCTGGGAACAACAATGATCATTCCTTCTCATTTCCGATCACATATTGTTTGGCCGCATGACAAATGTTCATACTCAAAAATGTCTCCATCGTTGCACAATCCTTGATGGGAAAGTGACTAAAGCAGGCTACCTGTGGCAGCAACCCCACCCGGGACACTCACCCACATAGCCAAGCGTCCTGTTGTCCCTCCCAGCCCCCACCACTAAGCTGAATATCCTGATCTCAGATGCCGAGGCTCCCAGGTCTTTCCCCAGCTTCCCTCCTTCCTTTCTAATAAGAGGAAACTCTGCTCTGCGGCTAATTCTCTGTGTAGCCTGGGTCATATTACTTAACCTCTTTGGCTCCGGATCCTCCTCTGTAAAGTAAGAGGCTGGATCAGAGGGTTGTCGGAGGCCCCCTGGCCCTGACTATGTGATCCACAGTCATCTATGTCCTTCTACACCTTGGCCTGACTGCCCCTTCTCACTGCCAGTACTTCCTGTGCCTCAGAGCCAAAATCTACTACTCAACTGTTCCAACCCAAGTTATTCTTAAGCTACTACAACACGTCGCACCAGCCAGGAGGTAACATCACGATCACAAACATAAAACAGGATTTTTCTCCCTCTTTTCTTAAATGCAATTGCAGAAGTTGACTCAGCTGTCCTTAATGGGTCCCTCCCACACACTCACACATATATGCACACTCACACATACACACATGCTCACACATACACATTCATGTCACCTTTTCTTTGTTTCAGGCAGAGTGTTTTGATTATAAGCAACAGAAACCACTTCTGGCATATCTAAGGAGGAGAGAGAGAGGAAGCAGAGAAGGACCATGAGAAGAGAATGAGAAGGAGGAGGAGGAGAAATGGGAAAGTCTCCCAGAATCACAGGAGACTGAACAGAGAGGTCTTGGGAAGGACAAGGAGCACCTGGGTCAGAGATCCAGGAACAGGAACCAGCCAGGGGTCTCTTCACAGCTGGACAAGCAGGATCACCAGACACCACAGCATCCTCGTTTTTGTTATCAAATTATGTCATACACATAAGAAATTATATTTAGAACATATCAGTATCATTTCAAAAATATACAAATAAACTGACCTCCATGAATCCGACAGCCAGATCAAGAAAGAGAACTTGACCAACAGGTCTGAAGCCCCCAGGAGCCTGTTTAGCCTGCAAAGCCTTGACTTTTGTCCAACCTCACATCCACGCACTCAAGGTTCAAGCTGCTCTTCCAGGAACTTGATTGGCCCAACTCAGTCGCATGCAGATCACTCGATTTTAAATGTCAATGAAACTTCGTGCATTGGGGAGCCAGAAGGCCACCAAAAGGCAACTGGGGGGCTACTATCGGAAATGTGGACCTGAGTACTGAGTAACACAGCAAGTGTGCCCGGCAGGCTACTCCTTGGAAGACTGGCCCCAAAAGATGCTTCCTTCACCTGTGTTTGAGGATTCTTTTGGTTTTGACTTGCTTTTCCTTACACGTCCTCTTTGACTTAAAGGTGTGTCATGTGACTGTGCCAGAACAACACTTAAGTGCCAGGCAGCAGGCTGTGCCCAGAACCTCTCCTCTCCTACCTTGGCCAAATTTGTCTTGAACTTAGCAAAACTGGATTCTTCCCTTAGAAAGAGTTATTTCCCAAGAAATTCCTGGCTTCTTTATAGAAAGAGGCCACTGATGGGACTGGCCTGTGGCTTGAATCCTAAGGCATACCCAGCACCTGCATCTCAATAAAGAAGGCAGAGATGAGTTGAAGCCAAAGTAACGGTTTCTCCTGCTGTGCAGTGTGATCAGGATTACTAGCTGTCCACCAAAACCCATTCCTCTGATTTCTTAATAAGAGGCTTGTGACCAGTGATGGGCTGCCCAGTTAGATAACACTCCCCAGGCTGTCTTGGATACGATATGTGCTATTGGGGATCTAGAATTCAAGCCTCAGAGCATGTTTCCTTCTCACTCTCTTTTTCCTTTTCCCATAAGCTGGAACCTGGACATGGCGGTGACCCAACTCTAATCACAGAAATGACCAAGATGACCTAGAGAATAATGGAAAAACGCATAGTAGAAGCCTGCGTCCCTGAGTGACTGTGTGGAGTGCCACCACTCTGACAAGCGGGATGGCTCCTCCCAGGACCATTATGTGAAAGCGAGAGATTGCAAGCCAATCCTCCCTTAAATGAATACACCTACAATCAGAAAGCCTTTATCTCAGTACTTAGAGGAGGCATCTCATGACGTGGAACCAGGAAAAGCCTTCTGGTCAACATCTATCAACCCAACTTCTAACCAGTTGCTATAGAACCTTGGTCTTTGAGTAAAAACACTGTCACCCCATGACACTGACCAAGAAAGTGTGCATGAATCCTGAATAGAATAATGAATTTCTGTATATTTCATTAGCCAAGATTAGGGGATCTGAAAGCATGATAAACAGGACTGACAGAATTTTGAAGGGAGGATAATAAAAAAAGAATGCTGAGACTAAATTATAATCTGATGAAGATTGAGGAGATAGGGCACTGGGGATACCAGAAATTAATTTGTAAGAACTGCCGGGAGCAGTGGCTCATGCCTGTAATCCCAGCATTTTGGGTGGCTGAGGCAGGCAGATCACCTAAGATCAGGAGTTCGAGACCAGCCTGGCCAACATGATGAAACCCCCTCTCTACTAAAAATCCAAAAATTAGCTGGGCATGGTGGTGGGCACCTGTAGTCCCAGCTACTCAGGAGGCTGAGTCAGGAGAATCACTTGAACCCGGGAGGCAGAGGTTGAATGAGTTGAGACTGTGCCACTGTACTCCAGCCTGGGCAACAAGAGTGAAACTCTGTCTCATTAAAAAAAAAAAAAAAAAAAAAAAAAAAAAAAATTGTAAGAACCCTGAGGGGAAAATGAGAAGCCAAAGAAAAGGGCACAGAAAGAAACAGTGAAGCATAGAAAAAAATATGAAATCTGCTTGCAAAGGAAACCTTAGCTTTAGGGAGAACTCTCACCAACAAGGACAGAGGGCAAGGACGATAGAGACAGAGACAGAGAAGGAAAGAGACAGCTAGAGACAGAGACAGAGCTAGAGAGTGAGAATAAGGAGGCTGGTGTTATCCAGAGTGGCCAGGGGAGCTGGCTGTGGTACTTATCCACATCAAAGCCTTGGATTTCCATCTGCTCCCTGGTGCCTGAGTTCCATCATCACCAAGATGGAAACCATCTGGCTCTATGCACAGGGCCCTCCCACAACACTGGAGTTTTTCCAGCTCCCCAACCTCGTGGGGAATTTCGTGCCTTAGTCAGAGGCACGATGTCAGCCAGGCCTCAATCCTCTTACCCACTAGTCTCTCATTGGCAGTGAAAGTCATTGCCCAGTGTGTTGGCCCCATGCACATTCACTGAGCCAGCCTCCCTCTGAGCCCCTCTCTCGGCTGGTTTCTTACTGTGCCATCTACCCAGAGCATAACCAGAGACCCAGGTGTTGTCCCAGGTCAGGTAGAGAGGGAATGTGAAGAGCCTGGGTGGGCACTGAGTTAGGGGACCTGCCCAAAAGAGCTGACCTTCTTTCTCTCCGTTGTATAACCTGAGGCAAATCGCTGCTCCTCTCTGAGCCTCAGTTTCCCCATATATAAAATGGGACTGGTAATATCTACCTCACAGGCATGTTTAAGGATTAAATAACTATTATAGGAAGACTTAAGCCAAGTTCTATGGGATAGGAGAGGCTGAATCATAGCTGATAATCATGTACTCGTAGGCAGGTGAGGAGGTAAAATCTTCCTGGCTGGCTCCATGGTTTTTCAGAACGCACCCCTAGACTACATCTTCGTGTGGGTCCTAGTCCAGATAAAAGCCTCTCTATCAGTAGCCAAGCCCCAGAACCAGGCATGAACTCCTATGACCTGGAGCCATCGAGAATGGAAAGCCTGGAGCTGTCCTGATGCTGTTGCCCGCATGAGTAACAAGGATGTAATAAATGAGCATAATATTAAGGAAATGTGGAGGGAGCTACAGAGTGACCTTGGGGAGGTGGGGGCAGGAAAGGGAGTACATGTCCCTGCAGTGCCAGGATCTGGACATTACACAGGGCATGCAGCTGCCCCCATTTGCAGCCTTTACTAACCTGATTCGAGTATACCACATTCTCCTCCAAGGATGTAGGAAGGCAGCTCTGGAAGCTTCCCACTACCCATGGTCACAGATCAATTGCCTAGGACCCAGAATAATAGTTCCTGAGAGACGCATGCAGACACTGTGTGTGCATGATCCTGCTGAACCCTGGCACACGCCTAGCAATAGATTCTGCTGCAGCTGCACTGAGCAGATGAAAAAGCCAGCTAAGGGCCTTGTTTCAGGTTTGCAGCAGAGGCAGAGGCAGAATCTGGACCAGGCAGTCCACCTTCCTACCTGCCTGCCATTCAGGGACCACACGGGTCTCTCTTCACCGTGCTTCAGAGGGCTTGGATGTCAGCAGGCCCTGAGTTCTGGGGGTTTTGCTGACTTGAACCCCAGAAAGCTTCCAGGACAGAGAGAGCCCATCCAAGTCCAGTCAGCCCCTCCTTAGGGTCACACGGGCTATGCCACAAAAGTCCTGTACCTGCTGACCTTATTGGGTGATACAATACACCCCATAAGAGTGGCTTCCAGGATCGGGGGTTGGGGTGAGCCGAGTGCTGACATGGGATGTAGGAAGGTGTCCATTCACTCATAAGGAAGTATGTTGACATTTTAATATCCAGTGCCTACTGGCTAAACCTTTCCTCTGCCAGTCCTAGAACTCTCCCCATCACTCTCTCTTCTTTTTCTTTCTTTTTTTTTTTTTTTTTTTTAAGATGGAGTCTTGGTCTATCACCCAGGTTGGAGTGCAGTGGTGCAGTCTCGGCTCACTGCAAACTTCGCCTCCCGGGTTCAAGTGATTCTCCTGCCTCAGCCTCCCAAGTAGCTGGGATTATAGGTGCCCACCACCATGCCTAGCTAATTTTTGTATTATTAGTAGAGATGAGGTTTCACCGTGTTGGCCAGGCTGGTCTTGAACTCCTGACCTCAGGTGATCCACCCATTTCATCACTCTTCCCTGTATCTGGCAACAGCCATTTATCATGCAGGCCCCAGCTTAACTCTCAGTGCCCCACAGAGCCTTCTCCAGAAGCCCAGCCTGCAGAAGCCTGTAGCTCTGCCATGCGTATCCACTGGAGCCGTGCCTCCCTGCCTTACTTTGTATCTGCCAAGAGATTACTCCCTTTCCCTAAGCGCCTGGAGATGAGCAGGTGCTCAGTGGTTATTTGCATGGATGTCTCTGCTCCCTCCCATGGACTCCTGGAGGCAGCAATTTCATCTTCCTTACATCACTGTCTCGAATGCTGTGGGCACTTGAGAAATGTGGGTGAGTGAAAAAATAATTTTAGGTGTGAATGATTACCCAGTCAGCCAATGTCAGACACAGGAAAACCTTGCTTGGTTTTTCACGCTGATAGATGGAATCTGGGAGGCAGAGGTTGCAGTGAGCCGATGGATCGCGCCACTACACTCCAGTCTGGGCAACAGAGCAAGACTCCATCTCAAAAAAAAAAAAAAAAAAAAAAAAAAAAAACACAGCACACAGAAGGCGCTGCAGTAGCTGCTGAGAGAATCAATACACTGTTAGTTGACTGAGAGCAAGTGAGGTATCCAGCAGAGCGGGCTCAGTGTCCACCTAAGGGCATATAGAGAGGGTGCCGTCAGCAAGCCGCTTGCCCACAGAATCCAGGGGCTCAGTGTTTTGAAGCAGCAGGTGTCATGAAAGGAGGATGTTTGATTTGAGACTCAAGGAAAGGCAGATTGGATAAAAATTTGTCTGCAAAATGCTTTGGTTCTCAGTCCCCTCCTTCTAGCCGCCGATGCACTCCCTATGACCCACCAAACGTTAAAGAGTAGACCAGAAGGTCTGACTCCAGCAATAGCTGCTTCTCCCTTCTCCCGGTACCTCCAGCCCCCATACTAGCTTTACTCTCTGGGAAAATTAAATGCGAGCGAGTAGAGGTGAGGCCTGAAGCTGAACAGGTTAGGGTTCCATGGAAATCTGTATGCAGACTCTGGCACCCCAGGCCCCTTCTGGGTCCAGTTCTCAGAAGGCCAATGCCAGGAATATGCCTGTCCAGGCAGGGACTGCAGGGCTCCAGAGGGAACGCCTGCAGTGCTGACATCAGAAGTGTTGACGAAAAGAGTCAAACTGTAAAATATTTGAAGAGATTTATTCTGAGCCAAATATGAGAGACATGGCCTATGACACAGCCCTCAGGATGTCCTGAGAACATGTGTCCAAGGTGGTCAGGGCGCAGCTTGGTTTTATACATTTTAGGGAAGCATGAGACTTCAATCAAATACATTTAAGAAATACATTGGTTTGGTCTGGAAAGGTGGGAACTCAAAGCGTGTGGGGGAGGGGTGCATCATGCTATAGGTAAATTTAAACATTTTCCGGTTGACAATTGGTTGAGTTTCTCTCTTTCTCTCTCTCTCTCTCTCTCTCTCTCTCTCTGGTGTTCTTCATTTTTTTAATTTTTATTTTTTTATTTTGCTTTAAGTTCTGGGATACATGTGCAGACCATGCAGGCTTCTCACACAGATATACATGTCCCACAGTGGTTTGTTGCATCTATCAACCCATCATCGAGATTTTAAGCCCCATATGCATTAGGTATTTGTCCTAATGCTATCCCTCCCATAGCTCCCACCCTCTGACAGGCCCCAGTGTGTGATGTTCCCCTCCCTGTGTCCATGCGTTCTCATTGTTCATCTCCCACATGAGTGAGAACATGCGGTATTTGGTTTTCTGTTCCTGTGTTAGTTTGCTGAGAATGATGGTTTCCCGCTTCATCCATGTCCCTGCAAAGGACATGAACTCATCCTTTTTTACAGCTGCATAGTATTCCACGGTGTATACGTGCCACATTTTCTTTATCCAGTATATCATTGATGGGCATTTGGGTTGGTTCCAAGTTTTTGTTATTGCAAACAGTGCTGCAATAAACATACATGTGCATGTGTCTTTATGGTAGAAGGATTTATAAGCCTTTGAATATATACCTAGTAATGGGATTGCTGGGTCAAATGGTCTAAAGACCTGGGATCATAGAAAGGGAAATGTTCAGGTTAAGATAAAAGATTGTGGAGACCAAAGTTCTTTTGAAGTCTTATATTGGCTGCCCTTAGAGACAATAGATGACAAATGTTTCCTATTCAGGTCTTTAAAATGTGCTAGACTCTTAGTTAACCTCTTCAGGTTTGGGAGGGCCTGGAAGAAAAAGATCTAGCTATGTTAATAGATAGCTATGCAAATTTTCCCTCACAAAGGACAGCTTTGCAGGACCACTTCAAGATATGGCTAAGAAAAATGTTTGGGAGTAAAATATTTTGATTTTCCTCCCTGTCTCATAATATTATGCAAGAGTCAGGTTGGAAAGTAAGTCACTATATATAGGGTTAAATAAAATCCATCTGATGAGAATTTACAGTTTGTAGGGCATGACTCCCAAAACCCCTTAGGTAGGAATTTGGGCAAGATTGAGAAATCAGAACTTAGTCCTCAGAAGGGCCCCCACCAGCATTCCTGGCTTGCTGCTGTATGTCTCCTCCGTGACTCACACTTGGCACTGAGGCCAGACCAGCTGTGCAGACCCTGGGGCCAGCTCACTATGCAGTGTAGGCTGGTGGCCAGGGGCACTGGTCATTTGAAGAAACCCACTAAAGCAAGCAAGGAGGAAAGAGACCAAGAATAAGCAGTGCAGGCCATCAAAAAAATTAAATTATTATTAAACCTCACAAGGTTAAAATATTGCGCCCATTAAATAAGAACAGGGCGCTTATAAAAATGAGCAAAAATGAGTAGAGATCTCACACGTTAACAACATAATAAAGACTGGGAGGAAACTCTTTGCAAAGCATATACCTATCTGATAAAGGACTTGTACCTTTATATCAAGAACTCTCAGAAGTCAACAATATGAAAATAAACAACTCAGTTAAAAAATGGGCAAAGGACTTGAACAGATACTTCCCCAAAAAAGATAGGTGGGTGGCAAATAAGGAGATGGAAAGACGATCAACATCACTGATCACCAGGGTGCAGACGAGAAATGTCCAACTCTGTAAAACATTTGAAGAGATTTATTCTGAGCCAGCTGTGAGGACCATGACCCATGACACAGCCCCAGGAGGTCCTGAGGACATATGCCCAGGGTGGTCGGGCTATAGCTTGGTTTTATACACCTTAGGGAGGCATGAGACATCAGTCAATACATGTGGGGTATACATTGTTTCGGTTTAAAAGGTGGGACAATTCAAAGAGTAGTGGTCTTCCAGGTCATAGGTGGATCTGAAGATTTTCTGATTGGCAATTGGTTGAAAGAGTTACTTGCTAAAGACCTGGAATGAATAGAAAGGATGCCCAGGTTAAGATAAGGAATTGTGAACACCAAGAGAGTTTTTACCATAAAGATGAAGCCTCCAGGTAACAGGTTTCAGAGCTCTTATCAGACCTAAAAAGGAGGCAGACACAATCATTCTCTCTTGGATCAGGGAAAAAGATCTGGGAAGGGAAGGGCTCTGCAAAGTGCAGATTTTCCCCACAAGAGGCAGCTTTGCAGGGCCATTGCAAACCATGACAGAGAAATATGCTTCCATTTCTCTCAGGGCTTGCTATCTGCCATGTGATGCTATGCTAGACTCAGGGTGGAATTTGGTATTTTATTGCTATAAAGAGCCTGTTTTGTCACTCTAAGATCTCTGTTTTAATGTGAATACTGATCAGTTGTAATTGAACTCCAAAGGGAGGAGAGTATAATGAGGCATGTCCCATCACAGCCTGAACTCAATTTCAGGTTACTTTGGAATCCCCTTGCATAAAAAAGGGGCCCGTCAGTCAGTTGGGGGTCCTGGAGCTTTATTTTTGGTTTATAAGAGAAATGCAAATTAAAACCACAATGAGATACCTCCATGCACCTGTGAAGTGGCTAAAATTAAAAAGAATGATCTGGCCAGGTGCAGTGGCTCATGCCTGTAATTCCTCCAAGTCAGGAGGATCACTTGAGGCTAGGAATTTGAGACCAGCCTGGGCAGCATAAGGATACCCTTCCATCTCTACAAAAAATAAAAATAAAAAGTAGCCAGGTGTGGCACAAGCCTCTGGTCTTAGCTACTTGGGAAGCTAAGGTGGGAGGAAGGCTTGAGCAGAGAGGTTGAGGCTGCAGTGAGCCATGATCACACCACTGCACTCCAGCCTGGGCAACAGAGCAAGATCCTCACTCAAAAACAAAAATAAGAAATAAAAAGGATGGACTTACCAAGTGCTGATAAAACTATCAACCACCTGGAACTCTCCTAACTGCTGGTCAGAATATAAAAAGGCACAGGCAGCTTGAAAACGTCGGCAGTTTCTGTAAAAGTTAAACATTTACTTGATCCAGCAATTCCACACGTAGGTATTTATCAAAGAGAAAAGGAAATACACATTCATATAAAGACTGTACATGAATGTTCAGAGCAGCCTTATTTGTAATAATCCCACAAGCCAGAAACAACTTAGATGCCCAAAAAATGATGAACAGATAAACACATCGATATATTCATTTACTTAGCAATAAAAAATAATGAATAATTCGTACACTCAACTTGGATGAATTTTGAAATAATTGTGTGTAGGAAAAAAGGCAGACTGATAAAAGAATGCACACTATAAGGATTTCATTTTTATAAAACTCTGAATAGTAAAAAGTATTTTATAGTTACAGAAAGTGAAGAGAAGGCAAGGTGGGGAGAGGTTGAGGGGCATGGATTCCTAAGAAGCACTGCAGGATGATGGGTGTGTTTGTTCTTTTGATTATGGTGATAGTTTCAAGAGTGTATATGGTGTATATGTATGCAGATATGTATCACAATGTGCCCTTTGAAGATACATAGTTTAGCATATGTCAATTATACATCAATAAAGCTGTTTCAAAATATGATGCCTGAAATTTAAATTTAAATTTTCAAAAAAGGATTGGAAGCTAATATTGAGAAAAATCCCCCCCCCCCAAAAAAAAAAGAAAGAAAGAAAAAGGAGGAGGAGGGGAGGAAAAAAGGAGGAAGAAGCATAGTTGTTTAAAAATTCTGAGTTAGAGAGTCAATCCAGCTGGTTCAATATCTGAAAAATAGAAGTTCCAGAAAAAGGACAAAGAAGGAAACCAGAGAAAAACTTGTCAAACAAACTGTATTTGGAAAGCAGAGTCTTTGCAGATGTGTTTGAGGATTCTGAGATGAGGAGATGATTCTGGATTATCAAGTGAGCCATAAAGGCCATCACAAGTGTTCTTAGAAGAGCGGGCAGGAGAAGGCGGGGCACACACAGGAGAGAGCCGTGAGAAGGACGCAGAGAAGGGCTGATGTGGCCACAAGCCAAAGAACCTAAGGAAGCTGGTGACCAGCCAGATGGAGATGGAAGAACGAGTGTGACCCCGCCAACACCTTGACTTCAGAATTCCGGCCTCCAGAACTGTGACAACACAATGGTCGTTTTTGTTTTGTTTTGTTTTCTTGAGTCAGAGTCTCACTCTGTCGCCCAGGCCAGAGTACAATAGCACAGTCTCAGCTCACTGCAATTCCACCTCCCAGGTTCAAGCGATTCTCCTGCCTCAGCCTCCTGAGTAGCTGGGATTACAGGCATACGCCACCATGCTTGGCTAATTTTTGTATTTTTAGTAGAGACGGGGTTTGACCATGTAGGTCAGGCTGATCTCAAACTCCTGACCTCGTGATCCGTCCGCCTCAGCCTCCCAAAGTGCTGGGATTACAGGCATGAGCCATCACGCCTGGCCACATGGTGTTGTTTTAAGTCACCAGGGTTGCACTCATTTGTTACAGCAGACCTAAGAAACCAACACAGACACCTAATCACAGACAGCACTTGGCTCCCTGGGGACAACACAGCCATGTTGCACTCCAGGTTATGTAGTCATAACAGAAACACTGAGAACTGATACAGCTGACTTTTTAGTATAATCATATTGGGAGGACGATGGGAGAGGGAGAGCAAGAACATATATCTGCATGAACAGGAGTAAATCCTTCCTAGGAGAAGTGGATGGAGGGTCTGAGGGTGATGAATGAGTGAGGAGCAGCAGTAGTTCCTGTAGAAGAAGGAGAAAGCGTTGCAGCAGGTGTCCATGGACGCAGGGCTGGAGAGGGAGGACTCCAGCCTGGGGTCCCTGTGAAGAGCGGAGCAGGGGATGTTTCTGTTTTCATTTTAAACCTGTGATCCTTACTCAGCTTTTCACTACAAGAAGCTATGTAGGATTCTGAGAAAAACAAAATTCATTTAGAGTGAAGGAACTAGGCAGTCTGAATCCATCATCTTGTGATGGGTCTAGATCCAGAGGTGACAAATCCAAGGCTGTGTGGTGGGACAGATGGCTGGAGTGAGGCTGCAGGAGATGAAGGGTGCAAGGCACCATCCTTGGGGACATCCACATTTTCCCAAACAGGAAGAGCAGTAGGGATGCCAGAAGGACTCTTACTGTCCTCACATGCTCCAAAGGGCATGACAGAAAGGCAGTAAGGAAACGAAGAGTGGCTCTAGGCTCAGGGCCTGGCAGGGCTGCCATGGTGGGCAGTGACACACAGTAGAGATGGGGCCTGCTGGATGGAACTGAGAGTCACAGGAGCTCGCTGAATGAAGCCTGTGAGGGGGGGCTCAGATGGGGGGAGGATGAGGAACATTCCTTTTGCCCAAAGCCCCGTGGCACTGGTGTGAGTGAGCGGCTCAGGGGACCAACTCTGGGGCAGCCACCGCAGCAAGCAGCAGCCGCAGTGTGATGGAAGTTTGCTCATCTGACACCTGGGGCTGGACAGAGACCTCTCCCCGGGTCAGCTGTGGACAGCCTGTGGAGAGACTGATGAAAGGCGGGCCAGTTCAGAGAACGGAAGATTCCTTCCAGCTGAGGGACGCCTGGAGGAGGGGACATTGGCATTGAGATGTTCTAGGAGGTGGGACTTGTAACCCGGAAAGATGGCGAAATACACAGAGGGGATCTTCCTGCTAAGTGCCGAGAGCTGTGCAGGCAAAGGCTCAGAGACGGAGAACACCAAGGTCGTGGGGCCCAAGTATGGGCGGTCTGGAGAGGGGTGTCGTGAGTGCGTTGGTTCTTGTGGGTCTTTCCTGCCACTCCGAACACCTTTTCTGTGTGTGGGGCATTCCCCACCTGATGAGGGTCCAAATGCTCTCCCACCCTTTTCTGTACCTCGGGTGCAGGTGGGTGACCAGGACTCCTTTATAGGAAGCTCCTGCATGGACATTTGAACCAGGAGCCAATGATGGGGAGAGGTGAGCACACTAGGAACCTGTCCAAGGAGGGTGAGAGCAGCTGCAGCAGCTCCCAGACGCATCGGGGCCACATGGGACTGTCCAGGCTAGCCTGGGCTCATCAGCAGCTGCACCTTGAGGTCTGTGCCCACAGAGGCAGTAGCAGTGTCTAGACAGGAGCAGCTCCGTGGTGGCTTTTGGCCACCACCATTCCTGGCTGCTTGCCCTCTGGAGTTCCCCCAGCCCCTACTCAGCCCAGGAATGCTGAGTCCTTCCGGGGTGGGGGAGATGCACAGACAGTCTGGGCTTCTGTTGTTTGTCTCTAAGCTCTCTGTATGCAGAGGCAAGGGAAGAAGGCATCTGTGATTCAATCAGCAACTGTTCATGACACACTTCCCTAGTGCCAGCCTCCATAATGACGTAATTCACTTTTGCTTCCATTAATTGCTAAAAATGCCCCCAAAGAAATCCTGGAATCAAGAAAGTGACCTTCAGGAAAGGAAAAGGTCACCTTCTCACTTTCTGAATCATCTGGTCTGGGAAGAGAGCCTAGCCAGTGCCCAGAAGGAAGGCCAGTCTGATAGCCTCCACCCACAGGAGCTCTGCTGCAGGGGGCCCCTGGCTATTTCTGGCAACAGGGACTCTGGATCCTGCTCCCACTTCCATCCCTTGGTGTTTGAGGCAGGGCCATGTTTAGGAAGGTGGTGGCTATTTATGGGGCAGGAGCGACCGGATGTGTTGCTCAGGGCCACCCTGATGTCTCCGGGTTGGCTCCTGCCTCCCCGAGCCCCTTCCCCAGGGCCACCAGGACTGCCATAACTCCAAGGACCGCCACTTTCATGAGTCACCAGGATCCCAGGGGCCTGTTTTCCTAGGGAGGGGCAGGAGAGGAGAAAACACGTCCCAGGATTAGACTGGGTGACTGGGGAATGTCCTCCCTGGACCCCAGGGCCCCCAGGTGGCACCAAGGGCATCTATAGTTGGGAGATTCCCCTCCCTGACCCTGTCCTCTCTCATGGACCTTCCCAGCTTCCAGGCCTCCCACTGCACCCACCTGAGGGTCCAGCGTGCGGGACAGTGCCTCCTGCTCCCCGTCTCCTGCCTCCCCGAAGTGTCCTTTTTCAGAGGGGGCTGCATGGCTCTGCCAGGCTAGAGTACACTGCACTGTGGTCAGCCCCCATGTCCCCTGGGCTGGAGGCCTCCCCTCCTGTAAGTTGGAGTTGACAATCCATCTGGACAAGTCAGTGAAACTGTTAGGAGGAAGCTGCAAAAAAAAAAAAAAACTGGATGGGAAAGTCCTCTCCCACCTCCGAAGTGTAGCAGGTGGGGGTGGGGGTGTTCATCTTGACAAGGAGGAAGCAGGACCAGCTTCCCAGCTCAGGGAGTCCTAGGCTGGCACATGGGGACAGAGGGGGCCTCCATGGCCACCTGAAGGACAGGTGGGTGGAACCATGAGTGAGAATTCTGGGGGAACCCCAAAGTGGAATAGGAAGGGTATAGACCAGGGAGTCAGACAGAAGCCGGGATCACACTGGCTGCAGCCTCCCTTTCTGTGGCCAAGGGGTGTTTATGGAGCACCTGGCGTGGGCCTGCCTGAGGACCAGTGCATGGCACAGACACAGCCCTTGCCCTCTGCGTGTTCATGGTTACACAGGTGGACAGCAAACCAGCAAGCCCACACTCCACACAGGAGGCGTGCTGCACACAGAATGATAGGGAGGGCAGAGGGCGCCTTCTTAGCCAGGATGGCAGAGGAGGACCCTGAGGAGGAGCCACTGAGCCTGTGACTTGGGGAGGAGATGCGCTGGCCATGGTACACGACCGGGGAGCCTTCCCGACAGAGCCAGTGGAACACGCGAGTGAAGAGGCCTGCAGAGCATGGTGATGGGGGCGGGGGACTGCTGAGAGATGGTCAGAGGGTGGGACTCAGACCTGGCAAGGCGAGAGGGTGTTTGGGTTTTATTTTGGGTGCAATGGAAACCAGAGGATGGTGTACCTCCTTAAAAATCCCTGTGGACAGTGGTTTCCAGGGGTTGGGGGGCTGGAGGACTTTGACCACAAATGGGACACACGAGGCCACCAAGGTGACACACTGCTGTGATGGCTTCAGGGGCGGAGCCATGGCTCTGCACCTGTCAAAACCCACGGAAATAGACACCACAGAAAGTGAGCTGTACCGTTGTACAATGCTAAGTTCTTTCTTTTAAAAAGACCCTTCCAGGAGCTGTGTGAAGGTGTGGCAGAAGTGTGGGCGGTGAGAAGGGGAAGTGAGAAACCAGCCAGAGTCCCGGAGGAGACCCTTCCTCAGAGTGTCTAGGTGAGGCCGGTGATGGCTGTGGGGATGGGGCTATGAGCTCAGGTCCTCTGGGAGCTTCTGAGGATCCTCAATTTCCTCATCAGCGACACTGTGCAGCAATTTCCACTCGGGAGCTGTCCATGTGGTCTGGGATGGCACCTATAACCTGCCTGGCAGGGCCTGGCTGGAACAGGTGCTTAGCGCTTGGGAGCCGGATAATTGATTGGGCTTTGCCAGAGGGTGGCTGTCGCTGGCCTTGGGGTGCCTGGAGGTGAGCCATCCGGCCAGGGAGCGGGGAGGGGACCACGTTCAGAAAACAGACCTGAAGGGGAACTGAAGGGGAACTGTTCAACAGTGAAGGACACCTGGCTGGAGGCCCCTGGCCTACGGATCAAGTGACGTCACTCGAAGCTGAGGAATGTGACCCAGACTGTTGTGTACTTAGAGCATTTCTCTCTCCCAGGGAGGTCTGAGCATTTTTGTAGGGGCTGAATCGGGATCTGGCTGAAGCACCAGCCTTGGGAGGGGGAAGGTGCAGGGCAGGCAGCTCCCAGGGAAAGGTGCAGGCTCAGGACTGGAGCTTCAGGCTGCAGACCAGGGCACTGGGGTCAGGGGTACTGGATTCCTGCTCCAACGTGGGCAAGCATTACCTGGGCGGCCCTGGGAAGATCACTCGCCTCTGCCTCTTTATAAGGTCAGATGAGTAGAACATGGGAACACCCCTTTGTGCACTATGAAATACTCTCCCAACTCAGGGATGGACAGGATGCTGATGCTCATGGTGACAAAGGGTGGGCACCTTGAGTGGGTAGAAACTCCAGTGCCCCTGGGTCAGTGTCCTTCCAGAGTCAGTGAGCTGTGACTGAACCTGAGAATAGAGATCGAAAGACAAAAGGGCTACTGCTGGTAGGAATGGAATGTGGTGCAGCGGTCACTGGGGAAACAGTCTGGCCCCTCCTCAAAAGTTAAACATAGGGTTAACCACGTGACCCAGCAATTCTCTGGGTCTTCCCAAAAGAACGGAAAACAGACTCAGGCAAACATGTGGACATGATCGTCCCTAGCAGCAGCAGCCACAGAGTCAAAAGATGGGAATAGCCTGAACGTCCATCAGCTAGTGAATGCGTAAACGAAACATGGGATATTTACACAGCCTTAAAGAGGAAGAAAGGATGGACACATGGTGCAGTATGGATTGTGTTAGTCTGTTTGCATATAAGGAAATACTCGACACAGGGTAAGTTATAAAGAAAAGTGGCTTGTTTGGCGCAGTTCTGTAGACTGCGCAGGAAGCACAGTGCCGGCATCTGCTCCTGACGAGGGCTCAGGAAGCTTATGATCATGGCAGAAGGCAACGGAAGGTGATGCGTCATGTGGTGAGAGAGCAAGCAACAGGGAGAGAGCGGAGAGGTATCAGGATCTTTTTTTTTTTTGAGACAGAGTCTTGTTCTGTCGCCAGGCACCAGGCTGGAGTGCAGTGGCACGATCTCAGCTCACTGCAATCTCCATCTCCTGGGTTCAAGCAATTCTCCTGCCTCAGCCTCCCAAGTAGCTGGCACTACAGGCGCATGACACCACACCCAACTAATTTTTGTATTTTTTAGTAAAGACAGGGTTTCACCATGTTGGCCAGGATGGTCTCGATCTTGTGCCTCATGATCCACCTGCCTCGGCCTCCCAAAGTGCTGGGATTACAGGCATGAGCCACCGTGCCCGGTCCCAGGATCTTTTAAACTACCAGCTCTTGAGGGAGCGGGAGTGAGAACTCATTATTGTGAGGACAACACCAAGCCATTCCTGAGGGATCCGCCCCCATGATCCAGCCATCTCCCTCCGGGCCCACCTCCAACACCAGGTCACATGTCAACATGAGATGGGAAGGGGACAAATATCCAAACCATATCACGGAGGAGCCTCAAAAGTGTTTTGCTAAGTGAAAGAAGTCAGACACAAAAGTTCACATATAGTAAGGTTTCATTCATATGAAAAGTCCAGAAGAGGCAAATTCACAGAAACAGAAAGTCAGCTGGTGGTGGCCGGGGGCGTGGGGGAGGGGGTTATGGGAGCAACTGCTCAGTGGGTAATGTGGTCTTCTTTGGGGGTGATGTTTTGGAACTAAATAGACGTGATGGTTGCACAATATTGTGAATGTACTAAATGCCACTGAATTATCCACTTTAGAATGGGTAATTATATGTCATGTGAATTTCACCTGGAGTTTTTCAAAAGTGAGTAAAAGAAGGAGTGATTGTGGCCACTGTCAAGAAGAGAGGAGTAACCTGGTGAGGATTGGGCTTTATGAAGATTCCCACTTGGCCATCGCAGTAGCACTGCGATGGACCTATTCATAGTAATACTTCCATTCTACGGGTGAGGAGCCTGGGGCTCCCGCCCAAGCTCGTGTGGGCTGTGAGTGGCGGCCCTGGCTTGAGGGCGAGGCCCGTGGCCGTCTTACGCGCTCCTGGCCACAGGCCTGGCCCTCCGCTGCTTGCCTTACAGCAATCGTCTCATCTAACTTTCACAACCCATCCAGCAGGTGCTATCTCTGTGTTATACAAGGGCATGGGTGGACAGGGAGGTTAGAGCCACCCTGGTGACAAGTGATCAGAGGACAGGAGGACGCTGGCCTAGGGCCTTGAAGGAAGATAAGTCATGGGACACTCGGGAAGGCACAGACAGTGTGACGCTGTGACAAAGCGATCCAGAGGGAATGCAGGCTTCGGGAACAGGCACATTTGCGGGACTGGAAAGCAACAGAACTGGTCTGCAGCACTGCGAGGAAGGGGGTCCAGGGGAGGAACAGCACACACCAGGCACAGTGTGAGCCGAGAGCAGGCCCCGGGGGGCTGGAGACCTGGGCAGGTGAAGGAGCGGACTGGTAGACTGGCGGACCAGGTGGATGTGGCTAGATCATGGAGGGTTCCTCCCAGGTGCCAACCCCCACTCCTGTGTCTCCCTGGAGGCATGGGCCCCTCGTGCCCCCTCTGGTGGCCAAGCGGATGGAACCTAAAGTTGGGATATGGGGGGCAGATGGGGTGGGGAGGGCAATTCTATGTCTGGGCAGTCCGAGTGGGCACCTGGGACTCTGGCTCAGCTGTCGGTCCCAGGAGAAGAGGGGCCTGAGGGATTCCAGGAACTGGCCCCGACTGCCGCTGCCTCAGAATCCCCCAGGCGGCCGCCCCAGCAGCAGGAAGTGAGTAACTGCCTCTCCGGACCTGCAGGCGACAGCTCCACTGCCAAGGACAGAATTAGGAAGCGTGGCCAGGCCGAGGGCTACTTCCCGCCAAACCCAAGGATGATCAATGATCTGCCATCCCCATCAGACCAGGACCCACCGTCACCTCCCAGGGCAGCAGAGGGACAGACGGACGGAGGAAGGACTGGCCTCTTTTCTTCACCTTGCCCCACCTCAGGTCCCTCTCCATCTCACTTCTGACGGTCTTTGCACCAGGAAGAGCCAGGACTTTGCTTGTTTTAAGCATTTTATCTTCCAAACCCATTTCACAAACCCTTGCAGAGGACTTCACATATTTTCTTAACACCGAGGACCTCTCCTTATAAGACGCTAGCTTTCAGGGGAAAGAATCATAGCAGATTAAATCTATACACTTGTTTCTTAGTGTTAAAATAGAGAAAAGTCTCTGAATTGGGAAAGTCCCTGCCAAGCCCTGGGCGAGGAACTGGGTATCCCCTCTCTCCCTTGTTTGCCCAGCAACCTCAGGAGTTGGGGGGTCGGGCTCATTTCTCCAAGAACTCGCCTCAGGTCTCTCTGCTGGAAACAGTGGTGCCCGGTTCAGAGAGGATCAAAGTGAGTCCAAGGTGTTTCATCCGGAGGCCACGCTTTCCATTCAAACCAGGACTTGCTTCAAAGGCAGAAAGAAGGCAACAGAGAAAGAAGGCAGTGGTATTCTAACAGACGCCAGGGCAAGAGACCCGGTCACATCCTTCCTTACTCATGTCATTTCCCTGCATTGGCCAACCACATCCACCGAAAATGGTGCTTAGGAGGAAAGGGGAGGGCAGGGCCCCGGAGTTCCTGGCCCTTTCAGTGCCCCCCACTCCCTGTGAGAGGAAGGTAAAAAGTGCTGGTGAAACATGCACATGTTAAGAAGTGAAAGGAAAACAGATGAGCTGGCTTTCTGCAGTGTGTCTTCTCTCCTGGTAAAAGCAAAATACACATGCACCTGAAGCTGTGACACAGAAATTGCACAATCCTGGTGGTTTTAAATGAGAGCTAAATGCACTGGTCTTTGTGTTTACAACTGGCATGGAGCGACATCAAGGTGAAGGGTAAAATGCATGATAATAATTTAACATTTTAATTTTTCTTTACTTAGAGCAACATTAAATAGCAAATTTTTTAAAATGCCATGGCAGGCTGGGAGTAGTGGCTCACTCCTGTAATCCCAGCACTTTGGGAGGCTAAGGCAGGAAGATCACTTGAGGTCAGGAGTTTGAGACCAGCCTGGCCAACATAGTGAAACCTCGTCTTTACCAAAAATACAAAACTTAGCCAGGCATGGTGGCAGGTGCCTGTAATCCCAGCTACTCGGGAGGCTGAGGCAAGAGAATCACTTGAACCCAGAAGGCGGAGGTTACAGTGAGCCAAGATCACACCACACCACTGCATTCCAGCCTGGGCAACAGAGTGAGACCAGGTCTCAAAATAACTAACACCAACAAAAAGAAACAAAAAAGAACACAAGTCAAAAGAGAGACCACAGAAGACAGGAAAAAGTCTTATGGCTTCATACCTTTACCGACACTTCTCTCCGTTTTGAAGAATGGGCCCCATTTTCATGTATGGAGTCCCATAAATTCTGTAGTTGGCCTGGCTGTCATAGGTTTTCGTGAATGCTCAGGAAGTGATGGTGGCTGGAGGTGGAGCAGTGCAAGAAGAAACAGCAATAGAAAAGGGAGACATTCCATCTACAACAACAGCATATATAATATGATCCTGTGTGTGTACAGAGGGATATATTGAAGTACAGACATATATAACACTATATAATGAATATATGTACACACAGAAACATGGCATTGAATTCTCTTTTTTTTTTTTTTTTTTTTTTTTTTTGTCTTTTGAGGTGGCGTCTGGCTCCACAGCCCAGGCTGGCGTGCAGTGCTGCGATCTCGGCTCACTGCAACCTTTGCCTCCAGGGTTCAAGCAATTCTCCTGCCTCAGCCTTCTGCGTGGCTGGAACTACAGGCACATGTCACCATGCCTGGCTAATTTTTGTATTTTTGGTAGAGATGGGGTTTCACCATGTTGGCCAGGCTGGTCTCAAACTCCTGACCTCAAGTGACCCACCTGCCTCAACCTCCCAAAGTGCTGGGATTACAGGTGTGAGCCACCACGCCCAGCTGATATCAGATTCTTAACTATCTGCAAGCAGTACACTTTTCAGTTGATTTTCACTTTTTTTGTTTTTTTTTTCCTGAGACAGAATTTCACTCCTGTTGCCCTGGTTGGAATGCAATGGAGCGATCTCAGCTCACTGCAACCTCCGCCTCCCGGGTTCGAGTGATTCTTCTGCCACAGCCTCCCTAGTAGCTGGAATTACAGGCATGTGCCACTACGTCTGGCTAATTTTGTATTTTTAGTAGAGACAGAGTTTCTCCATGTTTCTCAGGCTGGTCTCGAACTCCCAACCTCAGGTGATCCTCAAAGTTCTGGGATTACGGGCGTGAGCCACTGCACAAGGCCATTTTCACTTTTTGTCGTACACATTAAGTTCAAATAATAGAGAAACAACACATCCGTATTATGCATATGATCAGCTTTTTTCTTTTTTTGAGACACAGCATCACTCTGTTGCCCAGGCTGGAGTGCAGTGGTGCAGTCTCAGCTCACTGCCACCTCCACCTCCCAGGTTCAAGTAATTCTCCTAACTCAGCCTCCTGAGTAGCTGGGATTACAGATGCATGACACCACACCCAGCTAATTTTTGTATTTTGTAGTAGAAACTGGGTTTTGCCATGTTGCCCAGGCTGGTCTCGAACTCCTGACCTCAGATGATCCATGCGCCTCAGCCTCACAAAGTGCTGGGATTATAGGCATAAGCCACCATGCTTGGCCGTGATCACCTTTTTTAAAAAGCTGCATTTTCATTTGGGGGAAGGGAAGATATGCAGCTATGGAGTCAGACTTGGGTGCAACTCTTGGCTCTGCTGTTTCCAATCTGCAGGATTTAGGTCAAGTTAAGTAACCTCTCTCAGCCTCTGATTTCCCATCTGTAGGGGATACTGACTGGTAACCATCTCATCCAGCTGTTGTGAAGGGTCACGTGCTTACATAGGGCCTGGCACAGAGATGACTTGGCAGTGAGCAGCCATGCAGGGCCAGGGCTGGGAAGCTCACGCCTGTGCCAAAGGACAGTGCCCCCGAAGGCTGTGCAGGAGGTCTCTGTGGAGGGAGACTGAGGCAGAGAAGGCAGGCTGGAGACAGCAGTCACAGACACATGGGCTGGGAGCTGCTTTGGGGACGCAGAGGCTCTACAGAGTTCTTAGGTGTGGGTGTTAGTGCCAATCAGGCAAAACTACAGGCTCTGCATGGGTTTTGCTATGAACCCCAAATCAGCGCTTACCCTCTGACCCTGCATTCCAGTTTTCCCACTGGTCTGTCTGACGTGTGTGACCAGGGAGTGGCTTTCTGGTCAGTACTGTGGCATTCTGGAAAAAAGCACAGCCCACTGCTGGAGGCCTTCCCGGAAGCGCCTGTGCCTCACACACAGACATGTGGAGAGAATGTTCTGGAACATCAGGGTGGAGGGTGGAAGTTCATAAACAAACATGTACGTATATGTCTACAGCCCACTTCTATGCTGTTCTGTTTGGCCCGGTCTTTCCTTCACCCCCGTGCGGTTCGACCTGGGCACTTTTCCCAGAGACTGCTTGTGCTCCATGCAGAGGGTGCCTCCTATGTGCCGGGTGATAAATAGCAATAAGTAAGACAGGGTCTCTGCCTCTTGATGTTCTCAGTCCAGCAAGAGAAATTCCCAGGTGTGGTAGAAAACAGGCAGGCAAGGGGTGTGGACAGGACCAGGGGTGGCAGGAAAGGCCCCCATGCAGCCTCCCATAAACTTGTCAGGGACTCTGTCTCCATGACGATGAGATCAAACTTACCCACTGGTTTGTAGACTTGATATGAATCAAGCCACAGGGAAGGGGAGCTGATGGGCTGGAGGGAGGTCTTCTGGCCCTCCTATCTCTTCCGCAGGTCCACTGGACCCACTCATCTGTTCTCTTCTGAAGGAAGGGTTTTAAGACTTGAAATGTTTTGAAAGTCCCAGGCTGGGCACGGTAGCCCACATCTGTAATCTCAGCACTTTGGGAGGCCGAGGCGGGCAGATCACGAAGTCAGGAGATCGAGACCATCTTGGCCAACATGGTGAAACCCCATCTCTACAAAATACAAAAAATTAGCCGGGCACAGGGGCGCTTACCTGTGGTCCCAGCTACTTGGGAGGCTGAGGCCGGGGAATCGCTTGAACCCAAGAGGCAGAAGCTGCAGTGAGCTGAGATCGCGCCCCTGCACTCCAGCTTGGCAACCAAGCAAGACTCCATCTCAAAAAAAAAAAAAAGAAGGAAAAGAAAAGAAAAGAAGGAAAGGAAGAGGAGGGGAGAGGAGAGGGGAGGAGAGAAGAGAAGAGAAAAAAAGACTTTGAGCAAAACCGAGAAAGCCAGTCTGAGTGGTGACATGGGAGGAACCATCACCAAACATCTTCAAAGAAACGGCGTGTCTCAGGGGAGGGCAAACACCCCTCCCCAGGAAACAGGACAACTTCGGCCACTATCGCCCTTGGGAGCCGTACAGGGCGTACAAAGAAATCCCAGGGCTCCCCCTGCCCACCCGGCCACCCTCTGTTTACACCCAAAACTCAGACACAAAACAACCACCTCAGGAAAATAAATAATGATAAGAAATAAATGTCACGTGAGGAGAATTTATTCACGTGGTGCTTCACAGGCCACTTTGTAGTCAGCCGGGAGGGACGCTTTTGCCACCCCACGACTCTAATGGGCAGCCGGGCTGCACAAACGTGGAAATCTTCCAAGAGCCTCGCCGGTCCCCCGGGCTCAGAAGGTGGCAGAGTGGAGACGGAGGTGGCCACAGCCAGCCTGGCTCGGGCAGGGCGCACAGCTGGGCTGGAGGCGGAGGGGAAGTGCCCAGGAGGCTGATGACATCACCGCCCAGCCCTTGAAAGATGAGCTGCTCCCGCCGCCACTCCAGCTCTGGCGTCTGGGCTCTGAGGAGGGTTGGGGACAGTGGGGACAGGAGGCTGCCCCACAGTACCCAGGGAGCGACTGAAGTGTCCATGCAGCTTGCTCCAGAGAAGGTGGGTGCCGGGCAGGGTTGATCCAGCTGCCTCACCTTTGCTGGGAGGACAAGCTGTCCCAGCACAGAGGGAGGGAGGGCAGGCAGCAGGGAGAAGCGTCCCTCTGGTGGAGGGGAGTTGGGAAAAGTTCCCTTCCTTCTAGAGGGGAGGTCTGACAGGCGACGGGGGAAGGGTTCCCAGCAGGAGGAATTGCCCTGCTTGTCTGTTGTAGGCGTCTCTTCTCTGAATCGAGGTGACAGACAGGCTTGTGTGTGTCTAGTGTGTGTGAGGGATTCCGTGACCGGACTTTCACGTACTTTGAGTGGACACTGGAGTAAAGCAGCGAGGCGTGGTGTAGCAGGGACGGGTGCCGGCTGGAGGCTCCAGAACCTGGCTTTTCACTCATGCCTGTGCCGCCCGTCGGTCCTGTGTGACCCTGGACAAGCTACTCAACCTCTCTGAGCCTCACTTTCTCTGCAAAGCAGCCTGCTCGCTGGCTGGCTGGGGATGGCAGGGTGAAATGAGAAGCAGACAGGAGGGGCTTGTGAATGATGCTGGCTGTTGTGCCTCCAGGAGGCAAGTGATGGTGATTTATCTCCGACGGTTTTAGCGACCCTCTTCCCATGGTCCTGGCTGACCAGAGCAGAGGGATAGGATGGTGCAGGTGTTCTGGGCACGGGCTCTGCCTCCAGCCCGGGTGGGAATTCCAGCTCTGCTCTCACCCTGTGGGTGATGTTGTTGGGCGAATCATTTTGTCCCTATCTCCTGAGCCATAAAGAAGACTTGGCAGTTCCTCTTTATGCAAACACAGAGGTGGACTCTTGCCCGTGCAGTACCACGTATGTCATAGGTGCTAAATAAATGGCAGCCGTGATTCGAGCTGCTGAGAGTAGGTCATTTCCGCAGCCTGGGTGGGGGTGGGCAGCGGGTGTTGCTGTTCCGGGCAGGTCAGAATGTGCCTCACTGAGTCACAGGCCACCCGTGGCTCCCCAGCCTGCAGGAAGTGGCGGCCCTGGCCCAGGCGTGGGGTGATGGGGGGCTCCTGGGCCAACCCCACCTATTATTCCATTTCTGAGTGGAAGAAGGGCTTAGGTGGTCGGGGGACAGGTGAGCGACCTCAGAGGACATTGCTAACAGTCGCTGCCCGGGGAGCTGTGTCCTTTGGGCCCTGGGAGCAGCAAGAGACATTCCACAGCTGTGAGCTCCACGAGCTTGGAGGGAGCATTTGCTGCTTCCCTGCTTGGGGTGGGAGCACGGGACAGCCAGGAGAAGGCGTCTTTGGGTGAAAAAGAGGAAGCATGCCTGCTGTCCCCACATACAGGCAGGACCCCAGGCCTCATCCCAGCTCTCCCTGCAACCCTGCACTCCAAGCCTCTCACTGCACAGATGAGGAAACTGAGTCTCAGAGCGGGGACACGATCTCAGCCAACCCTTCGCTCACTGTCCCGGGAAATGCCTCAACCTCTTTGAGATTCAGTCTCTTTGGGATTCCCTCCCTTGCAAACAGGGGGAGGTTCCCACGGCTGGGCCTGCACAGAGGGTCTGAGGACTTTGAATTTGGTCGTTGCCTGCCCATGGGACCCAACAGTGAAAATATTAGTTTGCTGCAGAAGTCATCATGGTTCTTGCCATTAGAAGTAATGCCAAAGACCGCAATGACTTTTGCACTAACCTAATAGCTGCGCCTCGTGGTCTCTGCTAACACAGTGACTGACTCATTAACAAGTTTGGGGACTCCAGCGGTAACATGGGGGTGGCCCCCTCACCTGTGCTGCTTGTGGTCAGGGAGGAGCCCACCTGCGCAGGGCAGGGGGAACCCTGCAGACCTGCCCGACGTCATAGTCCGTTTGAGCTGCTATAAGAAATACTTTAGACTGGGTGATTTATTGAAAAGCAGACATTTATTGCTCACAGTGTTGGAGGCTGGGAAGCCCAAGATGAAGGCATTGACAGATTCCATGTCTGGTGAGGATCTAGTCCTCATATAAGGCACCTTTTATGCGTCCTCATATGGTGGAAGGGGTGAATACGCTCTCCCAGGCCTCTTTTAAAGAGCACCAATCCCATTCACAAGGAGGGGGACCTCATGATCTCATCACCTCCCAAAAGACCCACCTCTTGATATCACCACCTTGGGGATTAAGTCTCAACAGGCGAATTTTGGAGAGACATAAGCATTCAGATCACAGCACCAGAGGATTCGTTTTCAGAATGAAAGCAGGGTCCTCGTTTATCCACTCACAGGGGCCTCCTTTGCACTGAAACGATGCCTAGTCCAACAAAGGTCAGTGTTTGCTGAAATGCTGAATAGTTAAACGAATAAATAAATATTGCTCACCTAACAGACAATAAGAAAGCACACAGAGCCTGTTACTAAGTAAACGAAGTCGCTCTGAAGAGGCGTATGCTGTATGATTTCAACTATATGTGACATGCTGGAAAAAGGCAAAACTATGGAGAGAGCCAACAAAAACAATCAGTGGTTGCCAGGAGTTGGCGAGGGTTGGGGGTGGCTCAGGGAGAACTGGAGGAGCCCAGAGGGCTTTTAGGGCAGTGAGACTTCTGTGTGATACTATAATGCTAGGTGCATATCATTACGCATTTGTCCAAACCCACAGAATGTCCATCACCAAGAGTGAACCCTGAGGAAAACTATGGACTTTGGGTGATGATGACGTGTCAATGCAGGTTCGTCAATTACAACAAATGGGCTGCTCTTGTGGGGGATGTCAGTAATGGGGGAGGCTATGCATGTGTGGGCGCAGGGGATATATGGTATGTCTCCACGCTTTCTGCTGAATTTTGCTGTGAATCCAAAATTGCTCTTTTAAAAAAAAAAGAGGCACACAGAGTAGGTCTGCATGTTGCTTTGAGGATTCAGAAGGCACTTAGGACAATTGCAGTACTTCAGGGTCATGAGTCAAACAATCAGACCTGCCAAGACTTGAGGCCCCAGATGCATCACTTCTGACATCCACTCAGTCCAGGGATCCCCTGCCCCATGAATATCCATCTTAGTGTGCATGCTTCCAGGAATGGGGAGCTCACTACTTTGCGAGACAGCCCACTCCATCTCAGGAGAGTTCTGGTGTTGAAAAGCTCTTCCTTCAGCTGTCCCTCACTGAGCAATGGGTCCACTTTCTGTTCCTTGGGGTTGGTACCGTTCTAGTCCTATTGCTTCTCTCTGAGCTAAATAACCACAGCTACTAAATCTGCCTCCATGAAAAGTGTTAAATCCTCAATTCCTCCTCTGAGCCCCTCTGGTTTCCCTGGGGACCTAAGGTGCTGCTTCCCCAAAACACCCACCCCAGGATTGCTTTCTAGAACAAACCAAAGGCGTGAAGTATTTCGTTGACTCTTTCATCACAGTGGGCTCTGGAGGATTCTGGAGGCTAGAAACATGTGTACCTCCCCGTCCCCACACACATCCAAAAAAGTCATCAAAGCATAAAGCAGGCTAGAACAAACACAGATTTGGGTTTGAATTCCAACCTTGTCACTTACTGACGAGGAAAGTTCTCTGAGCCTCAGTTTCTTCTCCTGTACAATGGGGATCATCATTCTATTTTTGAGGACCACTGGGAGGCTTATCTGTGCTGGTGTAGTGAAAGGGGGTGTCAGGCACACTGCAGGTGCTCAGATACCAGAGAGACGGTCTACGGAGGCAGGAGTGGGGGCCTGGGACAGTCACAGAGGTTGTGTTTGCTTTGTAGTAAGGCCACAACCGCTTGAGGGTATCCAGAAAAAAGCCCCCTCTGACATGCACATGCTCTGTGTCCAGGCAATGCATCTGTGGGTAGTGACAGCAAGTCCTTCTCACGCCCCTCTTCAGGGCTCAAATGTTAGATTTACTCCAGCCTGTCCCATCCCATCTACTGCTGACCCCTCTGAGCCTCTCTGATCTGTGCCACTGGTGAAGGGCAGTGGCGAGGCACAGAGAACCGGCCCAGCTGAGCAACATCTGGAAATCAGCAGTGCCTGCGGGGACGTCCGTGGGGTGCTGTGAACTGTGAAGTGCCAGCTCCAGCACAGCCCCGTTGCTTCTGTGGTTGTTGTCGTGGTCGTGAGGTCGTTTCTCCTCTTCCCTGTGGGTTCCCTAAGTGGTCACACTCCAACGGCAGGGGTGGTCTGCCAGAGAAAGACCAAACTTTGTTGTATATGAGAATGACCTACAGGCTGGTCACCCATGCAGGTGCTGCAGCCCTGCTCTGGGGACTGCGATTTGAGGTCTGGGTACTGTTAACCGAAATGACAGGCTGCGGCAAGTCTCAGTCAATCGAGGTTTATTGAGTGGATAAACCTCAGTCAACATTTATCCAGAGTTTGAGAGTGCACCTGGGAAAAACATGAGCCACAAAAAATGTGTGTGGCCTATGCTCTCCAAAGAGGTTTTCACGAGGCTTAGTGTTGTAAATCAAAGAGAAACTGATTGAGGCAGGTCTCCGTTATTTTTGAAGTTTATTTTGTCAAGGTTAGGGGCATACCCAGAAAAGAGGGACACAAAACCACAGGAAACATCTCTGGCCCATGCTTATTCCAAAGAGGGAGCTTCGCTATTTAAAGGGAAAAGGGCAGGCAGTAGGGGAAAGCGAGAAGAAAAAGAGGGGAAGGGAGCTAAAAGAGACAAGCAGTTGCACTCCTTTGAGCCTTTTGATTAACTTCACCGAATTCACATTTTTCATGTGAATGAAGCAGGTAGAGGAATCATCAATTACACATTCACCTGGGGCTCAGTCCATCTGCATTTTTTTTTCCTTTTTTTTTTTTTTATT